>JAUMGZ010174497.1:0-26333 GCA_032359645.1 Pododesmus macrochisma | reverse complement strand
ATTAACATTAATAGATTAGAATGCCAAATTGAGGCCCCTTTAGGGTTAACCATGTTATAGAAAATTGGGACCTTCTGGTTGTGGTCAAAAACTCGCATAATTAGCTCTATTGTTTAAACCAGATGTCTGGGACTCTTCAAACTTATGCATTTAGATAGATAATAAAGAATGCTTTCTAATGATATATACTTTATTGGGTCTATTGTGAATACTTTTTGAGAAAATGTGAGGTAAAGTTTTGAAACAATTAATGTCTCAAGTATCCTTAATCGTGATATATAAATATATAAAAGCCACCCCAACAATCTTCAAGTGATATTGTGGAGACCTAGATAGACCAAAGGATAAACCAAAGGATATACAAGAGGCCCATTGGGCCTTAATGTCCATCTCAATTTAATAGGCCTATAAGTAAATTGTGGCATTTGAAAATTTTGACCCTATTCGTGCCTTGAAAAATGTTGGTTTTCTATGCCCTAAAGTTATTAGGACCAAAGTATTAAGCACTAGGCCTTCTAAATCATAAGATTTTGAAATTTTGTCAAATTTTCCCCATTTGGGCCCCTTAGCGACCCTCCCTGTATTCTTAACACCATAATTTGAACAAATCTGAACCCCCTTCCCCTAAGTGACATTTACCAAGTTTCGATGGAATTGGTCATGTAGTGTTAGACAAGAAGATGAAGATTACTTTTAACGTTATCCATATATATTGTTTTTAACTTTGACCCTGAAATGAATGACTTGTTTTTGGCCCAAAGATCATGTCTTGAACAAATTTCCTATGCCTTAAAGATACAACATACCACAGCATTAGCTCTAAGGCCATCTAGTTTATAAGAAGATTTATTAAATTTTGTCAAATGTCCCCCCTTTTGCCCCTCTAGTGGCACCCCCTGAGGACCAAGCCCTTCATTTTGAACAAATCTGAACCCCGGGCCCCTTCCCCTAAGGACACTTCCTACCAAGGTTAAGATGAAACTGGTCTAGTGCATGGTTTAATTAGGAGAAGAAGTTGAAAATATTAACTAGTGCTGAACTTTGACAAAAAAATGTGTAACCTATTTTTGACACCAGGGCCACTCCTTAAACAAAATTGGTTCTCCATGCACTGAAGTTACTACCTATTAAAACATTTAACTTCTAGTTTCTTACAAGAAGATTTTTTAAATTTTGTCAATTTTCCCCCTTTCGGCCCCTTTGTGACGCCCCCTGGGGGCCAAGTCCCTTTATTTGAACAAGTTTGAATGAAATTGGTCCAGTGGTTGAGGAGAAGAAGTCAAAAATGTAAAAGGTTAACACATTTGCTAGTGTTGAACTTGACCCCAAAACGCATAGTCTATTTTTTACCCCAGCCCATGGGCCATGCCTTGAACAATATTGGTTTTCCATGCCCTGAAGTTACTAAATACCAAATTATTTAACTCAATGTTTGAATTCTATTTTAATAGAAGATTTTTGAATATTTGTCAAAATCTTCTCCTTTTGGTTCGAATTCCTCTAGTGGCGACCCTGGGGGTCGAGCCCCTTCATTTGAACCAATCTGAAACCCCTTCCCCTAATTAAGGACACTTCCTATAAGGTGGATGAAATTGGTTCAGTGGTTTAGGATCCCGGGGAAGCAGATGAAAATGAAAATAGTTAACATACTTGCTATTGTGTTGAACTTTGACCCCAAAACATGTAACATATTTTTGACCCCAGGGTCACAACTTGAACAAACCTGGTTCTACATGGCCTTAACTATATATACATATACATGTACCAAGGCATTTAACTAATTAAATTGCTTAGACACATACAAGTTTATCAATTAATTTTATTTTTTTATATTTTTCTTTAAAAATTACACTTGCTATGTATGTAGGCAAATGAAGCCAGAATAACTTATTTAGTGATTGGACATCAGTTCGAAATCCATAATCGATTATCAGTTGTAATTGGTTACCCTAGGCCTATATGTAGTTAACCAATTATTTATCGGTTGACGTACATATTTTGAAATTATAGTAAAATACGCATGTTGTATATAACGCTTGTTGTACAGCACCTATATACATGTAGAATATACATGTTTAAGTGAAAACACTACCTTTATATACAAAAGTCCACATTACATTGTGTATTTGTTGTGTTGACTTGTATGTATTAAGTTACTTAAGCTTGTTATATTAAAGACTATAGCTATATGAGGTGACAATGGCACAGCGAAATGCTTTTGAAAAGCTAGCAAATTTCTGTGGTGGCCAAATTGGTAAATTTCAACCTTTTTGCATTATATATATATTAATAATTATATTTAAATGCACTTCTTGATAGCTTTCAGGTCTATGAGACAACCCTTTGCTTCTGAATTTTCCCTCTGCTTATATGCTAGTGATTTACAAGATATGAACCATGAACCTGAGGCTCTACAAGCATTGGAGTTTGTATAGAAATTTACTGAATTACATGATCGATGTACCTTAACATTTTGTAAAACTGGTAGCTGGTACAAAATGAAAACAAATAAATAGTTTTACCCCTTACCCCCTAAAGTGCCCCTTACCCAATTTCCCGGTTACTGTATGCAAAAATAATTAGCTGTAAAATGTAACACTCATGAGTATGTTTGATTTGATATGCTATAAGGCTGTATTTAAAATTGACTCCCATGGCCCCACCCCTTCTGGCCCGGCACCTAGGGGTCATTTAAAAAATCTTCAAGTTTGTATGCTAAAAAAATTTGCTGTAAAATGTAACACTCATGACTATGCTTGGTAAATCTGAAAGTGTTGTGCACTTCCCCATACATACATCTACTATATATGTTCCAAAGTTTCAAGTTCCTATTGTAAACAGTTAAGAAAATGTTATTTATTTATATACCCCTGACCCCTCAAGTGCCCATACCCCACCTCTCTGATCCCCGTATGCTAAAATAATTTGCTGTAAAATGTAACACTCATGATTATGCTTGATTTGATATGCAATAATACTATATTTTTGTAAAAAAAAAGTTGACCCCATGACCCCAACCCCTCTGACCCGGCCTCTAGGGGTCATATCAAAAATCCGAAAGTGTTGTGCACTTCTTTACACATGTATTTAAGATTCAAGTTCCTATCTCCAACGGTGTAGGATAAGTTACAGGGTAAGACGGACGGACGGACGGACGCCGGAGACGATCACAATATTCCCACTTTTCTTCGAAAGCGCGAGAATAACAAGTACAGTCAGTATACATAATGTCACCATAAAGAACGAATAAAGTCAGTGTACATAATGTCATGAAATAGAACAGATAGAGTCAATATATTTTGTATTCTCCATGATACGCTAATTACACAGCATTTTAAAGATGAATCAAGTTCGTGCTCTCAAATGAAATCGCCACGAAATGAATCAATTTTTGACGTATTTGAAATAATTCAAAGAATCAGCAGTATGATTTCATCCGGTATTTGATGAATAATTAAGAGGATTTTTGAGAAAATTGGCCCTTGGGTCAAGATGGACTTAAAAAATCCCTTGGTATTCCAAACAAAATACATTTATACGGTAATATTGTGATGGTTGTGGTTTTATTTATATAGGTACTTGACAGATAGTTTTTGTCTACAATGTTATTTGAGGAAAACGCTCAAATCAAATGCACCTAAAATATGTACTAAATTCAGAATATTGAACATAAAAGCCCAATACACCAACAAACATATTTCGGCATATCAGATTGTGTACAAGTTGCACAAAAATATCTAGCATGAATTCTATTATATTTAAGTTTGTCCAAATTATTCTGACATGAGATGAAGCCTTATAAAACATTATTATTGTAGAAATTGTATCGGTTCTTTACATTTTTCGACTTTTTAGTTTAAACAAAATATTAGAAATTAAATAAGTACCCCATACCAGACAGAAGTAAAACTTCATAATCTGTGTCGTATTATCGTCCCCGACATCACAACAAACTGTATGTTTCCTCGCACTGTCGCAACCGACGGTATTACAGCGAAACAACACGGCACAAATATTGCTTGGTTTTGTCGTACTACCGTGCTGTCGTTGGTCACTCTTCGATTTGTCGTATTCTCGCCGCAGCTAACACGACAAACTGTTTGGTTTTGTCGTATTATTGCCCCCGCCTACACGAAAAACTGGTTAGTTTTGTCGTGTTGTCGGAAACGACTGACCGACAGCACGACAGCACGGTAATCCAATAAATAGTGTTATTGTAGTGTCATGTTGTCGTACTAATGAGTTGTCGCACTGTCGCCCCGACTGTAACACAAATGTAACAGTTTGTCATGTCGTCGTGATGTCGGTGCGACAGTTGTCGGGGCAATACTACGACGATCTATAGGAGTTTGTCGCTTTGTCTACGCGACAGTAATACTTTTGGTAATGTCATACTGTCGTTTATCATCCCCGACAACTCAACAAACTGATTAGTTTTGTTGTAAAGCACCCGACAATACGAAAAAACATGTCCAAAATACGGCAATTCAGACATTTGTTTGTCGGTCTTAATGTCGCTTTCTTTCTATCGTACTGTAATTTTATTTTGCCGTTCTGTCGTGTTTTGTCGTCGTACTGTCGCCAAAGGCATTGCTACTTAAGTGGTTTTGTCTACCACGGTAGCACGAGAAGATACAAATCAGTCAACAAAAACATGTATAAATTCAAAATACATCAATATATAAGAATTAGATATGGACGAGTTAAATGCCAGTAAACAGTTGACGTATATTTTAATTACGGGTATAATAAAGACGTATATTCAAAGCAAACAGTCACACAGTGTGTGTGCGTGCGTGCGTGCGTGCGTGCGTGCGTGCGTTCGAGCTTTCATGCGCGTGTGTTTGTAAATTCAAACATATTTGCATGAAGGTCGAGACTCTCTCACTCTCTCCATTTGTGTCGAAAAATTATCACAGGTGTTCAGTAAAATTATATGCACTATTAGTTAATAGCATAATGACATTTAATGCATGCCGGTGACATTTAATAATATCCGGAATAAAAGTTAATACCTTCTCTAATTAGTAGAATCGGTTCCACTTAATTTGTCTCGTTGTTGCACGGCTAAATATCGGCAACAACTTCAAAAAGATTGAATTACCGTTTTACTACCCATAAAAGGTTTTTACTGCGTGTCCAATGATTCACACTATCATCTTGTTTTGCAATACAAAATACCACTGAGTTCGGCATTAGTCGTCATTGTTGTTGTTCATGTCATCGTAACTGTTGTTTTGTGGACTTTAAGTTTTAATATCAATTCATGGTTTTATTATTATTATTATTATTCTCTTATTAAAACAATGATAATGTTTGATTAAACTGATTACATAGAGTCCTAACAATAAAAGACCCAACAAACTCCACAAAGACTACCACCAACAACAAACACCCAAGTACTCTACACAGACTCCCAACAACAAAACAACAAACCCTCAAGTACTCTACACAGACTCCCAACAACAAAACAACAAACACCCAAGTACTCTACACAGACTCCCAACAACAAAACAACCCACCAGTACATAACACAGTCTCCCAACAACCCAACAATAAACCATCAAGTACTCTACACAGACTCCCAACAACAAAACAACCCACCAGTACATAACACAGTCTCCCAACAACACAACAACAAACCATCAAGTACACTACACATGGCTACCAACAACAAAAAATCCTCAAGTACATAACACGGTCTCCCAACAACACGACAACAAACCCTCAAATACACTGCACAGACTCCCAACAACAAACCCTTAAGTACGCTACACAGACTCGCAACAACAAAACAACAAACCCTCAAACACTAAACAGACTCCAAACAACAACAAACTCTCAAACACTAAACAGACTCCAAACAACAAAACAACAAACCCTCAAACACTAAACAGACTCCAAACAACAAAACAACAAACCCTCAAACACTAAACAGACTCCCAGCATTATGGGAGTGATATTTCAGTGAGACATCACTATAAACTCGCCATGAGTGCGCACTGTCGCAAGCAGACGACACTGTCTCGATATGACCTATTCATGTGTTAAAGGGACGCTAAACCCCAATTAACAAATTAAGCAAACCCTAAAATACAACACAGACTCCCCAAAACACCCCAAAACATAAAATCTTAAGATAAACGTCAAAATTCAAGATTAAGTTAAAAATAATGTTTGTAACATTTCATGTTTAATTGTAGAAGAAAAGCCTGTTATGTCATTTTCAATTTCTATATTGTTCAAATTTTTCTTGTAAGAGACACGCTATTAAAATGTTGTTTAATGAAAATGAATTGAATATGAAAGATGAATAAATGTTCTAAAATTGAAGAAAAACGCAAACAGATCAGTAATTGGCAATAATTCTAGTTTAAACCTCTGTACTGTCAAGACAGTTACAGAATTACAGACGCCGAATTAAATTATGCTCTTATATTCAAAACTTCTCAATATAAAGTATTAAATTATGTTAAATCAACATGTGTTGTGTCACAAATTTCTGCATAAAATCCGTGTTTAAAAAAGATATTTTTTGAATAAGGTTTTATTCAATCTTCATTTTGTTAGATTTTTTTTTTTTATTTTTCTTTCTTTTCTATTTCTTTTCTTTTCTTTTCTTTTCTTTTCTTTTCTTTTCTTTTCTTTTCTTTTTTCTTTCCTTTCCTTTCCTTTCCTTTCCTTTCCTTTCCTTTCCTTTCCTTTCCTTTCTTTTCTTTTCTTTTCTTTTCTTCCCTTCCTTTCCTTTTTAAGTACTCCTCCCAGGTTCCATATTGCTTCGCTGTTGGAGTTCACACCTTATAACGTCTTATAGGACGTACGTGTCAGTTCCGTTAGTTTTGGCGGCAGTCTTTCATCGCAATCCACAAGATGCGACCATTAGCACAGGTGTGAAAGTTACCTGTCTCAGTCCACAAGCTCAGCACGTGACCAGGTGTAACGATAACACGTAATGTTATTTCTAATCTTCCTACTTCTAAGACTTCTTACTTACATTTATTTCAATTTTAATATTTTATTACAAAAATCAATTTGTAACAGGAATTGGGCAGTAGGCTAGCCTATTTAAGCCCTCTCCTTGAACAGTTACAGATAACAAACATACATAGTAAATATAAAATGTACACTCACTCATACAAACATATGTAAATGTTAAATAATAATATGAGTATAAAAGTTAAGAGCGTTAATTAGTGTGTACACACAATTACATGAAATGCAATGTATTTATTGTTACTGAAAATGACTAGTTAGGAACATGGATTGAAATGAGAAGTGTAGATAAACAGAAAGATGAACAATAGAATAATAATAAAAAGAGAGGAGACAGGATAGTAAAGAAAAGAAGAGACAGGTGCCAAAATCTTGTAATAATTATTGAAAATAAGCAAATCTAAAGTTCACTTGATTGATCAGGATCAAAAATTATCAGAGTCATAATTTAGTATGACAGTATTATGAGTAGTAGTATGGTATCAAAATAGCTTCAAAATGACATAAATACTTTGATATTTGAAACTTATAATGCAACCTAGGCAGTAAAATCAATTTAATTATATATAACTGAACCTACTTGTTCCTATTAAATATACAGATAATATATAAAACAATTGTTTATTTTCATAATCTGATTTGCTTACATCACCTTTTGTTAATAGTTCAGTATCGTTTACATGAAAGCTGAGGTTGGTTAAATTGTTTTCAAGTGTATGTCTAATATCGTTATAACGTGGACATTGAAAGAAAAAATGGTATAAGGTATATATGGCATAACCGCATCTACAAGAGGGATCTGCGGTTAAATGACTACAATAGAGGTCATACTTCAGGGTTCTTAGACGACAGAGAACAATATTCAAGTTCCTTTCACCATGGGATAGAAAAATGTTAGAAGTAGTGTTAGTAGTTCTGTTCTGCAAAGCGTCTTTCAGTCTGTTAATACTATGAATTTGATTCAAATCAGCAGCATTGCTATTCCAATAATTCATCATACATTTATTTCATTTTTAAATTAAAACTGTGAATAATGTTTCACATATGTGAAGCCTTCATCAAAGTAAGAATAGTGAAATTTTGTTTTCTTGAAACAATTCTTTATAAATTAGAAATATGGCGTTTCTATTTGCAGTAAATGTATTAAGATATATATTTTACTTTTTTAAATGAATGATCATGTTTCTATACCGTAAATGATTTTTCAACACCATGTAATAAAAAAAACACTATCCGATTATATTAAAAGTAATTGAAAAATTAAAACTATTTTGTAAGAGAAACGTGTGCCTCATTGATCTACTATTTATATTATAAGAAGCATCATATGTATGTCCTGAGAGGAGTTCGTTGGGAGGAGTTCGTTGGGAGGAGTACGTACTCCTCCCAGGTATATCATTCTATAGATAGGTGGTATCACTGTGCAACACATTCAGGTGGGGGCACCAACGCAATATTGATACATTTTTGTTTCGAAAACAACATCAAACACAGGTTTGAATATAAATTTATATTCCAAAATTATGTTATTCACTTTAAAAAAAAAAAAAAAAAAAAAGTTTGAGTTTTTATCACAGTATGTGCACAATTAAAGATAAAAATCATACCGTGAGTTAGTGCATTAAGTCGGAATATTCTTATAAAAAAGTTTAAAGTTCCAAGTTTTTTTTTATAAGAAAGTAAACACACTTAATTTGAACCATAAGATTAAATGTCCTCTCACATATAAAGAGCTCGGTTATGTGTTCTACTAGCGATAGTTATCTACGTTGTAGATTTGTAGCTTTAAGTACAAGTCAACACTCTTTAAATCAAACTTTCAGCAAATTTCGATGCTAACACTTTTTTAGAAGTAGTGTTCAACACTTGTTCACGTAGTTTTTTTTGGAGATAAGTACCTGTATATGCAAATGTGAGTTTTGTACTTTAAGTTATGTATGCTCAAAAATGTGTGGTTTTTTTTTTTTTTTTAAAGATTTTTTTAATATATATTTTAGAATATTGACACAATAGTAATAGCTAATGACCTCAAAATGGCAAAATATCTTTGAATTATTAAATTTACTCATTTAATAGCCATGGTGGTCGTGGGGTCCGTCTGTTTACCAAAAACCACCATCAGAATAAGTTTTGGTACATATCGTAAGCGTTCTCCGGTCATTTAGAGGTGGAAGAAAGACAAGAAGTTTTTTTTCTTACAAGTTTTATTGTGTTTGATAACAATCAGTGCCGTAGCAGGCGAGCGGGGCAGGGGGGTTGCTCCCCAAGCGAAATTTTGCAATTTTTCTTTCCTTTTACTTTGACAAAATTCCCGTAAAATATAAAATATATGTGTGCGACAAAAAAAAAAATGTTTTGCTCCCTCCCCTTGCGGTTTTCCCCAGGCCACGGCCCTGGCATAGCTCTTCTTTAATGATTCTCGTTTTCAAGTCTCATGAAGAAGACGTCATGTAATGTCTTGTGAAATAAAGTGAAAGGATATACATGTAAATAAACAGAGTGCGCTCGCAAAGTTCCGTTGTGGCGTCGCCCCTATCCGTCTGGAAACCGGTCGCTATGAAGGACTACCTATTAATCAAAGGTTGTGTTTTAATTGTCAAAACTGTGTAGAAAATGAGGAACATGTACTGCTAAATTGTAATTTATATGAGGACTTACGTAGGGAATTGTTTAATAATATAGGTCTTATTTGTGATAATTTTATGGTAATGAGTAACAATGATAAGCTGTCTGTGATATTATCTAATGTAAATATAGTGCCAAAATCTGCTAAATTCTGTTTTGATGTTTTACGAAGGAGGAGAACATTTCTGTATCAATAGTCGATAGTGTGATACGTATCCGTGATTTTAACTTGTGTTCGTTTTACCAATGTTTTTATAGTCTCTTGTAACTCAATTTGAGTGGCATGTTTTTTTTTTTATATGGACCATTAATTGTTTTTTTATCTGTTTGTATATGTGATGAGACTTTAATAAATATATCTGTATCTGTATCTGTATCTGATGTTTTGTGAAATAAAGTGAAAGGATATAATAAACAGAGTGAAAGGACATTTTAAAATGTAGCATTTTAAGTATTCAGTCGAATTATTATAACTACATATATATTTCAAGTTTGAATAACTTTGTGTCATGCACTATATATGGCACTATGCTTAGTACTAAACATTATCTTCATCATCAAAGCCATCATTGCTCTAAGTCTAAACATAAGTTCTCGTGTAATCAATGTAAAAGCTTTTATCAGAGTGTGTATCCACTATTTAAGATATCTCCTATTCTTATTCAGATATCAACATTCCCAATTATGATATCTACATTCGAGAAAGAATAAGCTACCTAAATACCGAAAACAAATATCAACCCATCTGTATTCGTAATGAAGATATCTGAATTCAACATTATGATATCTATATTAGGAGAACGAAATAAGCTATAAAAGTTTGGAATGCAGATCTATTTAATGTTAATAAAGATTTATATACAATCGAAATTATATGATAATATATCTGTATTCGTAATGAAGATACCTCTTTTAAGAATTCAGATATCTATTTCAAGAATTCTTTATTCGAATGGCGTGATCTATCTTTACTATAGCTAAGATATGAAGATATCTTAATTAATATCCCGAGAAAGTTTCTCTCGGATGAAATAATATAAAAAAAACATAAGGTAGAAAAAAAGTGTTTACTTGTTATAAATAACTTTCATTATTTCAGTTTAAGGCTCACCATAACTTCATCATAACTTTCATTAATCTATGTCTAAACATCACCTTCTTTATCTGCGTAGGGAAACTTTCTCTCATTTAATTTTAAAAAAAACCCAAAAAAACCACATTCAGTAAATTCTAAAAGATCAAAGTGTTTCTTTCGTAATTATGTCGTATATATATGACACAACGTTTTCAGGTGTAACCATTAAATTTACGATTCTTCGTCAAATTAAATCCATCGATACATTTGAATACTCCAATAACTTTTTTAATCAGTCTTTTTCACAATGTCTGTTCCTGGAAGAAGATACATAAATTTTTTATTTATTCTTTGTCAAAGTTAAAGAAACTTTTCCTGACAAAAACTGAAAAGTGGAAAATGATCAACTGAGCGTTCTAAACGGCACACTTTAATTTGCTTATGCTACATTTGAACCTTTTTAACAATTATAAATCATGATATATTCTCGTGTTATGTTTCAATTTACTTAATAGTAATTCATTATTCATATTGATGTTTTAACTTAAAGATTATCTTTTTAAATTAAATTTAATAACTTTTTACTATATTTCAGAATTTCTAGCCATCCCCCCCCCCCTTATTCTACCTGGTTCACCTTTGCCCACCTGCTGATTTGTTCGGTAGCTAATGAGTTTACCTCAGGTAGTCAGTTTCACACCTATCTGGATATTTCGGCGGTAGCCTTTTCATCGCAATCCACAAGATGCAACCACGTGCTTCAGGTGTGAAAGTTTCTTTTTCCAATCCACAAGATGCAACCACGTGCTCGTGGTCACGTGTAAAACTTTTAGGTAACTGCTTTGTTTTGATTGGTTAATGAGAGATGATATACTCACCTGAAGCAGCAACATCATTACATTTCTAACTACCTTCCAAGACTGTAACAAGCAAGAAAAAAGACCAAAGATACTGACAAGATATTCTTCATTGTTATAACGCCATTCCTCTATACAGGTAAATATTCTTTATCAATTTAAAACGTAATACATTAAGAACTGTAAAAGTCAGTAATGCTACGGTTCCATGTCATTTTACATTACATGATAAGGCTACAAGCACACACACAAACTTTTTTTTGTTTTGTAGACACTAAATTATTTTTAAGCCTTTTTTTAAAAGATTATAACACAAATCGGCTGTTAACAACACGTAAAGTCTGACATGGATTTCTACAAGTTATTCCGAAAGTCTAATAACACCTGAATATATACTAATATAAAAATGGAATTGTTTTAGTTACCCCCTAAATTCGATTTTAATAATAATTATTACAATAATCTATTTGCTAAATCTTTGTATTTGAATTTAAGATAGAATGCACGTTTCTTTATGTATCATCAGAGATATGATATATATCTGGTCTCTGGTATCATTTAGTTTATTTTATTATCTTGAATATAATCTTTGTCGATTCTATTATTGTACTTATTTGGTGGGGTGTTTGTGATGTTCAATCAATTTTCTTTTTTTTAAATTTTGTTTTGCATATGTGTTCCAATGAAAATATTTTGTGAATATACGTTAATTAGAGTAAGGTTTGTTTACTGTTTAAAGTTGTTGTTTCTGTACCTAATTACATATGCAGTTTGTATGTAGTTAGTGATATATTCCTCCTCTCAGTACGTATGTATCTTTATGAATACGTACAGGATAAGCGAGTTACACCCCTTCTTTCATACCACTTTGTGAATTTTTAGCTTGTGTCTACTTCACAGTTTCATTTAAACAAAAAATTACACACAGCACCATAGTAAAACTCAAAAATAGCAAAAGGGTTGTGTGACATCAAATCATAAAGTTCCAAGATCTTCATAAATGTTAAAATTCTATTTGTCTCAAATTAACTTTTTTAAAAATTGCAATGTAGAGTATATTCAGAGATTGTCTGGGCTACATGGACGGACATTAGTTTGGTTTCTTCTCATGTTTATTTTCTCCACTACATATTGTATGCACTTTTTCTGTTACCTAAATCGCTGAACCTCACATCCTATATCCTTCCCACATGCTGGTGCAACACCTGGGAACATTTTACCCCCAACAGACTACTCTACCTGTAATGGTCACACCTTTCTAATTAGGGTGTTAATGCAGTCCCTGAATCTTTAGGCGGTAGTCTTTAATCACAATCCACAAGATGCAACCACGCTACCCACGTACCAAGAGAAGATACGGTAACTTACCTGCATTCTTCTTTATTCTTAGAAAGTGTTTTACCTGTATTCCTCCTTATTCCTATAAAGTGTTTTACCTGTATTTTTTCTTTATTCTTATGAACTTTTTTTTACCTGAATTCTTCTGTATTCTTATAAAGTGTTTTACCTGTATCCTCTTTATTCTTATTAAGTGTTTACCTGTATTCCTCTTTATTCCTATAAAGTGTTTTACCTGTATATTTTCTTTATTCTTATGAACTTTTTTTTACCTGTATTCTTCTTTATTCTTATAAAATGTTTTACCTGTATCCTCTTTATTCTTATAAAGTGTTTACCTGTATTCCTCTTTATTCCTATAAAGTGTTTTACCTGTATATTTTCTTTATTCTTATGAACTTTTTATTACCTGTATCCTCTTTATTCTTATAAAGTGTTTTACCTGTATCCTCTTTATTCTTATAAAGTGTTTTACCTGTATTCTTCTTTATTCTTATAAAGTGTTTTACCTGCATTCCTCTTTATTCTTATAAAGTGTTTAACCGCATTCCTCTTTATTCCTATAAAGTGTTTACCTGTATTTGTCTTTATTCTTATAAAGTGTTTTACCTGTATCCTTCTTTATCCTTATAAAGTGTTTACCTGTATTTGTCTTTATTCTTTAAAATTACCTGTATTCTTCTGTATTCTTATAAAGTGTTTACCTGCATTCCTCTTTATTCCTATGAACTTTTTTTTACCTACATTATTCTTTATCCTTATAAAGTGTTTTACCTGTATTCTTCTTTATTCTTATAAAGTGTTTTACCTGAATTTTTTCTTTATTCTTATAAAGTGTTTTACCTGTATCCTTCTTTATTCTTATAAAGTGTTTTATCTGTATTCTTCTTTATTCTTATAAAGTGTTTTACCTGTATACCCCTTTATTCTTATAAAGTGTTTTACCTGTATTTTTTCTTTATTCTTATAAAGCGTTTTACCTGTATTCTTCTTTATTCTTATAAAGTTTCTTAACCACAAATTCCAAATATTAAGTTATAATAATGTAAAAAAAATCAAAGTGTCAAGAAGTAAAACGTGTCAAACGAATGATATCCATAAAATCATTTCATATTTTTCAATGCATTATAATAATAGATATGTTATTTTTTCCAAATTGACTGATAATATTCTGCGTTTGATTTCTTTTTTTATTAAATTCTTTTTTATCTTTTAATTTATTTTATAAGAATCTGTTTTAATATGTGCATATTTGACAAAATGTCACTCCCGTGGTTTCTTGAATTGGCTCACTACAATATATGTCTGGTGATTAAATTGATTTTCTGTCATTTACCTGATAATCCCGTGTTTATTTAGACACAGATGAATACTTTACGACATCTCTCTGTTTGTAAAAGATTGAACAACATTTATTATCTTTATTTCCTACAAAACAAATCTAACGGAAATTTCATTAACATTCATCCGTATCAATTTACTGCATCCTTCCGGATGCTTGCGGGATGTCGGCACGTGGCCGCCTTGCTCAGGTATGGTGCAAAGGTGTGATAATTAAATAGACATGTTAGATTGGTCAACAGATAAGGGGATATTATGTCAATCAAACAACCATTCTAATACCTGTGATCACTTCACAGCAGCTTAATGGTAAATCAATAAATGCTGATCGTCAAATCATAGCTAAGCGGGAAAAATTACAGGTAAGCGAGAAATGTGTACAAATACCGTTAAGTATACAGTATCAATGACACGTAGGCATTTAAATACACATTTATTGATAGAAGTTACCTGGCGGGAAATTGTACGGAATCACAGGTGATTGAAGATTTCCACACCTGAACTTTTGTGCATGATAAAATATACATACTTATATAAATTTACTCCAAAAGAACTGTATTTTAATACTTACAAGGGCTCTTTCATTGTGTACCTATGCATATAAACAATTAAAAGGTTTTTGAAACAGAAACAACAGTCATACGAATTAGAAGTTTTAACCAATATAGCCATCCCCCTTCCCCACCTACATGTACAGTAGCCGCACAGCATCTCAAGTTGCGCGCGTACATAACGCGACCTAAATCAACCTTTCTTTGTTTACGACCAAGGCAAATTTATGTCGTCTCCCTACTCTTTTAATTTCACACTTATTTTCCACCATGCAAAGTCGATAACGCTGAATATCATTCCAAATATACTCGTAGATGACATCTACATTGCCTTATCAATGTTTGTTTTTATCTATTCTGAGTCGGATGCATTTTCTCAAATTTTTAAAGCTAAGGTGTTCAGACTTGAATGAGTGGTCTCTTTGTCTCGCTGTTAAACATGATGGCAGATAACGAGATGTAGAGGTGCTCGGTAAAACAAGGATGCTGTGTTGTAGACATCACTCAGCGCTGAGGAGCGTGGGGGATCAAGTTTCATTCGCCCCCTCGTGTTCTAAAGCTTCTGTATCCCTCTTCTATAAACACGACCTATAATGACTCAAGACACACAGTGACTGTGTATATGTACATGTATTTATAAATCCCCTCTAAAGTCCACCTTTAGCACACACACCTTTGTTGTTTTAAACAAGATAATTTAACATTTTTTTCAAAATGGTCTGTGCAAATATTTTTAATGCACATTTTCCTTAATTTGATTTCATATTTTTTTGAATTTGATAAAATACTAGCTGGTTTAATCAAAATGTATTGCACACCTTGTCAGTTACCTTGACAGGATAAAGAGACGCAATGCAAAATTTCTTAATTGTTTAAACTAATAATCTTATAATCCGTGTAAAATATATTTTAAGAAACAAAAATGTAGATTTTTCTATACAGTATAAAATATTAAAATATAGAAATATGACAAAACACAATGTACCGTGTGCCTCTTTTTGCACAGGTAAGATACATGTAATAAAACAGTTGAAGTTCTTTATTAACCTTTATCATAATTTGTTTTTTGATCATCTTAATTTGAACTTTTTGTTGAGGTGTAAGGAGGGCACCTGAGCCTATTTACAGCTGTCACTTAAGCACCGTAATCTAACGGGATGCTGAACACACGTGTGGTCTATTTTTATCATTAACGTAGCCTAAGGAAGTATTATTTTTGTGGGATTATTTAATGTAGAATTAAACTTTGTTTTCATCTGAGGAAATGTGCAATATAAGGATGGGGATTATTTGATTAAAAGTGACAATATTTAATTCTGACCGGAAGCTGACATTTTCTCTATAACGGTACATGCGCAATAATATTTCAGGTTGTATGTGAAGTCACTTCTCAATATTGAAATGAAAACATGGCAGAGGCGGCCAGGTGCGGTAGAAGAAAACAGCGGAATCCTAAAAGAAAAAACGGTAAGTGAAGTTATTTAATTATTTTATTATATCTGATAGATACATTTACAATAAACTTGAGCTTTTCTTTGGCCATTTAGGACAGGATCTTCTGACAAAGGTGTCTTTCTTAGGTGGCTGTTACCTTGCGTTCACCTGATACAGCAATGTGATGATGTGATTGACTTCTTTCATTCAAACTTATCAGGAACATCATTTATATCGAAACTAACAAAACTTTTATAGAAATTAGGATGTTTTATAAGTCAGGTGGTAGGATTTATAAAAATTGTTGATAAAGGTGTGATTACTGGATAATGTGACCTCGTTGTGGCGTGCTCTCAGCGATGGAGGCTTTCCTCATCATCCGCATCCGTCATTACATTTGATGTAGAACATTTGTAGATCATGGCGTCGCGGATGTGATAAATAAAATGTACAGTTAATCTTCTCTTGACGAATTTACCGAATGACAGGTGTAACATATTTAATACTTAACAATTTTAATAATGATACCTTTGTGACATTTTATTTAAACCTGCATTTATTAATTGGTTGACGTTAAATTTTGAGACATTACAAAACAAGGATGTTAAAAAATATTCTAAACAAAACTGTTGTTGTTGTTGTTTACATTTTACCTTGAATTTATGCATGACATAGGTGGGACACTTTTTTGTAAATAAATGATACCTCCACAAGTTTGTCATTTAAAACAAATTGATATTATAAATAAAGAGTGATTTTATTTGTGGGAATGAATTATTTGGTTTTCTTGTGTTGTTAAAATGGATAAAATACTGGTAGTTGTGTGAACACTGTAGTGGGATGTGTGTGTTGCGGTGCTGTGTCTACATCTATAGGTATGCTAGCAGCCATGATGTGAACAGTCACAAATAATCTTACATTTGATTGAAACCATATGCAGGCTAAATGGATCCAATTTCAAACATTCAAAATGAATTTATCTTGCTTTAGATTAACACTTAGGTGAAGAGAACAGGACCCAGGGTCCCCTTCTTGGCCTACCTTTGTGGATGGAGGCTTTCACATAATTTATGACCACCAAATTATCATAATTTTGGATTACATTATCATTGCTTGCCTTGAGTTTTAGAGCCACACAGAGATTATTGATAAATGGAAGAGAAACTGTGCTCTGACTGGGGACAAAAATTGATTCTTTTGAAATCAGAAAAACATGATCAAGGATAAAAAAGTCAGCTCTTCCAATTAATGCTTTTTTTTTTATTTCAAAAGAAGTTACGCTGATTTTCCTTTTAAAGGAAATAGAGTTAAATTTATAATGACTTTTTTGTATGCATTTAATCCACTTTAAATATCTCTTGATGTTGATATCTGTTTTATTTTTTTTACCTTATTTTTTATCAAGAATCAATGAGAAAATATTTGAAAATTATAAAAAAAAAAAAAAATTGAAAAAGCTGTTAAAAAGAGTTTTAGTTAATTTGTTCTTATGCATTTCCCAACATTTGTAAATATACATTTTAAATTAAACTTCCACTGTCATTGAGCTTATTTCAATTAAGAAACAGTTTGACATTTGGTTGAACATTATCAAATAAAGACTGTAACATTTTGGAAGTGTTTTTATTGGTTTTGAATGCTGCCAATGATGATGTTCATCATAATTGATATCCAGATAAGAATCGGATCAATAATGGCACAACAAAGCATGTCATACAGGATCATCTGTTCCTTAATTTTGGTTTTAACCAAGCTGTTAAATGTAGGGGTAGTCTGGGAACTTTAAAGGGCTGCCCAGGTGAACTCTTCCTCATTCTAGAACCCCAATTACGTTAATTCAATTAAATCTATGTATAGAATATGGACATCATCTATTTGCAGGCTCTGTACCTAAAATCACCAGTTTGGTCAATCATAATTTGATTAGTAATGGCACACAAGAATGACCACAAAGCCTCTATTACAACACTTAGGTTGAGTTAGCTGTAATTAATTTAAATTCAGCTACAGATGAGAAATAAATATGAAATTAAATCACTCAGGTATGGCATTATTTGATCATGGATAATGATTAATGGTACATCTGTCGTGTTATGTCCCATACTTGCTAGATCAATGGGGTATGTTCCTTAAGTATCCATGCAGGTATAGTAAAATCTAAATGTGGATGGAGAATTTCAAAGTTTGTATTAAATTGATAGGGGACACTTCATAAGCATGATCAGATTTATTAAATATCATTTTGATTTTTGAAGCATTAAAAAGCCAAGTTCTGTTGAACATAACCATGATAACAGATAAAAGATAGCTTTTTACTTATTCAAATTTGTTTTGAAAGACTATAATTAGTGTTTATTTGTCAATCTGATTTTAGATATTTTCATTGTTATTTGATAAACATAGGAAATATAAGTTTATTTTTGATATAAAAGACATCGCCTAATTTAGCTATCAGAAATAGTAAACTAGGCTGTAAGGAAAAACAACAAAAGAATGATTCATGTTTAAAAAAAAAATTAAGATTAAATTTAAATGATTGGGAAACCTGCAAATTGTTTAATATGTAAAGTAGATTGTCTTCTGCTAATTATATAATTAATTAAGAGACGATACTTTTATTATGAATTAAGTCATATGAAAAAACGTCTTAGATGAATGTTTATAGTTGTATAATTGTCACCTGTATTTATTAATTTGCATATATCTGGTCATCTATAAACCAGTTATGTCTGATTAAGCAGACAGTCGGCAAACCATGCTATAGCTTTGAAAATGGTTAAAATTTTGTGTGTGAATTCAAGTGATTAATTGAAACAAATTGATTTTCACACCTGAGGTTAGCATTATTTAGAACTGCCATTCACGATTAAAATTCAGCCATGCAATCCTTTCTTCTGCCCCTTTCATGTTGTCTTGGATAAAGTGACTCAAAAAAACTTGATTGATAATGAAGTTTTTTCTTTAATCATGTTTGACAGTGTTACAAAAGTTGTGTTTATTTTCATTATATTTCACCGGCTTCTTGTCAAGAGAAATGGACCAATATCATCCTGTAGGATGCTTTATACAGTGCAGTCCTAATGTACATGACAATAGATGGCTTAGGGGTATTAAACCAAACAAACCAACCTTGATTTACTTTTGAGAATTTAACAGATTTGTCCACAGACAAAGAAAGACATGTTTGCCTTCCACCATGATCCGTTTTTAAGCAATTTTTTCTCACTATACCCAAGGCGGGTCCATTGTCCCCACATCACGCCCACCCAAGGTAAGAGTGTGACCGTTTATTGTAACTGTTCTAAATCAACTAAATATCCCTCCATTACATCTTGAACAAACAGTATAATTTTCCTTTAACATACTTAAGGAAGGATGAATAGATGTGCATAAAGGCGGAAAAACTCTGCCCCGTGCCAGACACGCGACACCTATCCGCCGTACAGGTAAAATGACTTGTTAGTATTTCACCTGAGCCCACCTATAAACATGGATTTAGCCACATTTGACAACCTTAAACTCCTTTCATCTGTCGCTCAGAATCCTCTTATTCTGTTTCTTATGATAATAACATAGAATTTGGCATGTAAATTACCAGATCACGAAGGACAATAAAACCAAGACAAGAGAAAAAGAAAAGAACAGCTCCATCATCCTCTCGTATCGTTTTACCTGCATTTTGAGGACCATCGCTTGTGTGTATATGATCAGCTGTTTACGACTAAATGGATTGACCTCAAAATGACTGGCAAAAAACTCAGGTGTGAGGTTTATCTGAAACATTGTTTTGTTGAATAAATGAAAATTTAAACATAAAAAATGCTAAAATAATGAGTCTTTTGGCTCCGTCTTAGCCTTGCATCTGTTCCTGAAGGGGAATAATGTGAATGGGTGATGGTCTCATTAGGATTGGGTCATGCTAAACTCTGCTTGAAGTTTAAGGTTTGAAACACATTTTGAAGAAAGTATAGTTTAATGAGTTGATTAACAATTTCTTAAAATATTTGAATACATTTTCCAACCCTAATTGTTTAAGGATCTGGCACTTACAAAAATGAAAAGTTACAATGAAATCATAGTAATGCACTGTATAAGAAATTAATTAATATATTTATAAAGTTAATATTTGCTTTAAAACAACATAAACTTTAATGAATTTAATCGTATTCAATAATGATGAACAATTGTGTTGCTTGTTTAATCAAATTAATGTTTAATAAGCAAACTATTAGCAAATTGGATACATAGTTTACATTTTCGCAAGTGCCAATGCAAAACTCAGAAAAATTTTCCTTATTTGCACCCTTAAATACCTGCCTCAACCAATTGCAGTAAACTCAGGTGAAAATCAATGACATCGTCCATCATCCAGTATCATTACTACTACTAGTGTATAAAATACCTTTATTAATGGAGCAATGAAGCATCATAAGCCAGCATTGGTTGTCATCCTGTCATGTTGACATAGCAGTTACACACATTTAAGCATAGGATAAGGGCTATTATTTCAAATCTGATAGGGTTCATAATTGGCGATTACCATCATTTATTTATTTACCTTTTTCTAGCGTTTAACTGCCATTCATTGGTTGATAGTTTGTACAGCCTCGTAAGCTTTCACCTGTGGTTTACGCTGGAATAGGTGGATAATTGTTAGCAAATAAAGCCTTGATTGGCCGTGCAGATGTAGCCTTTATAGATGTTTAATATTTTCATAACTCATTGATTCCCAGGTATAATGAGTGGTAATAATTCATTAAGAGCTATCAGCTACAAACGAAACCTTGGGTATTAAAGGGGTGGAATTCATATCTGTTGGTAGTTCAGTGTGAAAATGACACTTTACAATGATTGCAACTGATCGATGAATTTTAAAGTATTAATAATAGTTCAACTTTTATTTGAATTTGTGGACCTACACGTGACCTATGAATGATATAATTCATTGTTGAATACATGAATATCAATGTATTTTAAAGATTAAATTCTGCACACATTATTAACATGTTTACTGCTGAACTTATTCATAAACTTAATATGAATTACAACATATAGTTTCAAGGTCATTTGAAATTGTACATTTTATACTCTAAATTTTAATGTTATGATCTAATTGGTTTGCCCAAATTATTAATAGGTGCCAAAAGGTGGTTTGATTCGTCTTGCACTGGTTGCCCATATAATGCTTACGCATTTGGAATACTGTATTTTAGTTCAAACCAGAATTTGCAAGGGTTCTCTAGACCAAAAGGTCTTTTGTAGCTTTAGTTTGGTCATTTTATTGTTTGTAAGCATGTTTTTTGGTGTTGTTAATAATAGATATTTTTAAGCATTTGTTTGCCAAACTAAATTTTGGGTAATTGTCGCTTTTTTAGGTCTAAGAGACAAACAAAGTCTATTGAGGCATGTGTTTGCCAAATGCACTTTGGGGGCAATATGTGTTGTTTGTCTTTTATCACCTTATAATAGACTTTTTAAATGCCTTTCCCTTGGTTCGTACAGCTCCTTTGGGGGGGCGGGCATTTTGTATTGAATGCCTTATTAAACATCTTATGATGTGCTGTATGCATGATAGAAAAAACATTAAGAGGCCAGGGCTAGTGTAGATGAAATGATTGCAAACAAAAATGGCAATTTATTGCTTTATTTCAACAAAATACTACATATACATGTAACCATGTTGTACAGATGAGATGTTTGGAAATTATGTGTTCTTTATTGGTCAATAAGAGTTGTTTGAAAACTACATAGGTAAAACAAATGGTTATTGAGGATGGTTTGTAAGTCAGGTTTTGAATCAAACTCTTAGAGAAGTTTATTGTAGAACACCCAAGATTAAAGTAGGTCAGAACAAGGTATGCCAGTCTCAGAATCCACTGCTACCTGGATTGGTGCAGTAACTTGATCAGGTTTTGTGTAAGTTGTATGTGTGTGCACTTCATGGGGCTTAATGAGACATAGGTACATCAGTGTGTTCATTTACTTTGGCCAGTATCTGGTAACATCAAGATAAACCTGGTACAGGCATACCTTGTAAACACATAGACAAAGATGTTTTCTGATGGACCAAGAACAGGTGGATCTGGCTACAGTGGCCAGTCTACACAGATCTATAGTCAGTTCCTCCAAAGTTAATTAAAACTTAAATAGATACCAATTACTAAAACAGTCTTAGTACAGATGTAATATTGAAACTAGTTTAATGTAATTCTTGAAACTAGAACACAAGGTATATGAGTTTGAAGAGTATTATTAGTAAGTGTGCAGGTGTTGACTATGTAGTTCTCTGTGTTTTCAGGTGTAAAGTTATTTAACTTGTCTGGTTTATCTCCCAACATGCTCCTCCTCACAGGACTCCTCACAACTTCTTCACTATGAAGTCGGTTAACAAGTCTCGATAAAACATCCGCCACCATTCTTTGAGTCTTTGTAGGTAAACTTATACAAAGAAGCACCTTCGTGGTGATGCAGTGCTATTTTTAGCATACAGGTGTATCATCTTTTGCATTTTCATGTAGTGCCAGCATCCCATTTAATCAGTGTGTGTAGCTACATAACTGTTGTATAGGTATATCAGGTGTGTGTATGACTTTAATGGTACTGTGATACAAGGGATGCTATCTGGCTTTCGTGGTCTCTCACCCTGTGCATTGTTCATTCAATACTCATCAAATTTCCAGTTTATATATATACAGTGTAGAGACACAGTCATTAGGTGCACTCGTTGCTATGAAACAAATTTGATGTAGTTGTTTGTTTAAAGCTTCAAAAAGGAGCCACATAGAAAAATACACGTTTGCTTTCTTAAGTCTTTTGGGCAAGATCATGTTCAGGGAAAACTTCCAAAATGGTGAGACACTAAAGAATCAAAATTTTGTGATAATTATTTAACTAGAATAACCATAAAGCTGAAGAGAGATTACTTTTACCTGGGTATTTTGTTGAGGTAAAATACTGGTGTCCAAAGTGTATACAAGGTCAAATGTAAAAAGAAACAGATTGCAGAGCTGTCTCATAAACTTGTAAGATGTTTTATAGTTTGACTGAATTCATTACCTGGGAAGGGCTGGCAAGGAGATTGCAGGTATAAAGGTAGATTTGATAAATAAAGCACAATAAGATAAAAATAGTTGACAAAAAACAGGTAGGATAGGTAAATGGTCTCTCCAGCATCTTAGACATTTACAGGTAATTGCTTAATGATTTACGGCCTAATTCCAGGTATCAGATTATAAAACTTTAATCAACTTTTGCCTAGGTGTGTCAGGTAAAACAATACACACCTGCAGATAAAGGTAAATTGACATTGTCAGAATGTAGATTTTTGTCGCCATCTTGTACCAAATTTGACCTAAGCAGCATTCTGCGATAAATCTCTCTCATACCTGTGTTTTAACAACCAATTACAGGTGTGATGAGAGATATTTCCGGAGTTGAATTGCAAGTGTCAGACGTGATAATTTGATGCAATTTAAATTGAATTATTTTTCATCATTTGACCTGCCTGTAGCCCACATTCCTCAAAATAACCATACTGACATTGAACCTGAAGTTATTTTGACATATTGCTGTAGTAATTGACTCTGTCATATAATTCATTATATGATTTTACTTCACCTGTGAAAACAAAGCATTGAAATATTTTTTAAAATGACAAAATAACGTTGTTACTTTATATAGCAAATATAAATCCTTTCAGAAGTGCATTGTTACAAAATCCGAGCAAGGTTCTTGAGATCAAAGTCAAAGAAAAACTAGATCAAGATTTATATGGTTGGGTTTTCAGTGTCAAAAAACAATAGCAGAAGGAATTTCTATTTGTTTTACATAAATATTTATTTGAAAATAATCTGCACCTTGATGAGCTTGAAACATTGATAGGAAATCTTGATTCTAGAATACATTTGATTGGTTGATAAATTATAAATGAGCAGTACAAGCAATGAAGATTAATCCTGGAAAATTATAACCATTTTCTTGCACAATTATAGTTAGTCTTCTGTACAGGTATTCATCGATTGCATGACAACCAATCATTTTATGTTGCACTGTCTCTGTGGACTGCCGTCTGCCAATTACATTGGAGATGGATACCTGTAATTAACCATGAAGCATTATCCGTTCAGGTAATCACATTAGATTGACAAAGCTGCTGCTGTTGGACATGATATAGAGAGATATTCATGTCATGCTTTAGATGTATCTCCAGGTGTAATTACTGCAAATTGTCAAAGCAGGAAATTAACAATAATACACAGTCTCTCACTACACAGGACCTCGCTTCCTGCCGATGAACGCTGTTCACCTTAGGTTTCATCCTGTGTGCTGTAAACATACTATGATTGGCGAATAGAACTAATCGTTAGTTTTGAAGCTGTGAGTGAGGTTTATAAATCACAACTATTTTAATGCTAAAAATGATGACCTAGCTATAGCTTGTCCACAATTTAGGTGTTTTGTTACTTGTACAGTCAAAATAGGAACTTAAAATGTATTCCTCTGGAGAGCTGATAGGTTTTAAGAACATAACGGTATTCAATGTTCAGAGATGAAACAATTCTTAAATCCTTTCTGTTTTGAGATGATAAATTTGATCATTTGGATTCTTAGATGAAGCACCTTTTGAGTCTTTTTTTTCTTCTTTATTTCAAGAAACCTGATTATTGCTTAAAAAATTCTAGAAGATGCTATAGATTCATTTATTATGAGAACTTGTCTATGATGTAAAGCTTTACTTTTGAAGACTTGTATCAGAATGTTTACAGCATGAATGAAAGTGATATGATATTAGATGATTGGCCCATAGGAAAATGTGATTACAGGTAAAATTCATTAATCAAGTGCCCCGTACCTGCAACTGACAGGCATGAAATTGATATCTCACTGCGGTTGTCGTTAGATTTACGAAACGAATTTGCTGATAATGTAATAATCTCAGGTAATTACTGATGCTGCATTTGTTAATTACAACAGCAAACTGAAAGGTAAGAACAGACCAGTCTCTGTTCTTGTAAGGTTTGGAGGCCTTACTATGCAACAACAGACTGAAACTCTAGATTGATTTAATACTGGTGCAGATTCAGCCAAGTACGGGTAGATTTAATTAATTAAAAATCAATTTTCGTATGGTAATGAAAGGTGTATACAGTGAATTTTGGGAGATAACAACATGTTGGACTATTTTTATTTAATCATAAAATGCTGTCTTTGTCCTTTGGTATTGTGACGGGATTGTGTTTGCTACAATAGTTGAATTAATGAGACCAAATGTTCACTTTTTAGCATTCTCAATCTATTGTATTTCTCTAAAATGTTACAATCTCCATTCCTTTCAAAGATTTTTGCTATGTTCAGGGCTCATTTGAAAGATGCATAAAGCTGTTGTAGTTTACAAATGGTGTTTATTTACATAATTTGATACAATATAATATGTGTGTAAAAAGTTTATTTTCAATATTTGGGTTATCTTTTGTAGTATCTTAGTCTTGGGCTATATTATAAACAATATTATCATCTGAGGAATACAATCTTACTTTAATCACCTGACTGTATAAGAAGTAATTTGAATATTTACATATAAAGCTTAGAAGGAAATTTATTAGAATTACGGGCATAATTCAGAAGTGTTGACTAAAGATAGCTACTAGACTCAAATTTCATCAGTTTTGATGTTTGTAATTGATGCTTCATCATTATGTTACATTCTTGTTTACTAAGTGTTCTATACCTAAAGTGGGGACCATCTACTTCATTGGTTAATTCTTAATGATAACTGAGGTCAGAGGTCAGTCATTTTGTTTTTAAATTAAAAATAGAACATCTAAGTATTTTTGACTGGTAGGAGTGTTGTGTCATAGTTATATAGCACAATAGATCAGAATTGTAATTTAACTTTAATAAGTGACTAATTTGTTTATATGATATATTCGAATTCAGGACCATATTGAACAAATTGGCAAATGTACACATGGCTTAGACTTTTATAAGGCCCATTATGACAAACTGGCTAACATTGACATGGCTTAATAAGACTAGACCCATATATGACAAACTGGCTAACATTGACATGGCTTAATAAGACTAGACCCATATATGACAAACTGGCTAACATTGACATGG
>JAUMGZ010174475.1:0-14615 GCA_032359645.1 Pododesmus macrochisma | reverse complement strand
CAAGTGCTTGAGGTACGGTTGTTTATTTCAGAGATGTTTTTTTATTGCTTACAGATTTAGTTTTTAACAACACATTAGATACTCTAAACAGATTGTTAAAGACATAAAAGTTGTATATCTCAATTTTAATACAAAAATCATGGTTTCTGTGGTATATTTAATCAAAGAGATTTTTAATGATAAAATGACCTTGACGTGGGTTTTTTTTTGCATCCCACAGGGCACAGTTTTATTGACCTATCAAATAGTGCGTTGCAAACTGTGACGTCATAAATAATTATTAACACAATCAAACCACGTCGATGCGTAAAACACAAGTGCGTTTATAAGAGAACTAATCACAGTTCGTATCCAATGGAAACTCTTGTTACAATCGAGTCATGTTTGAAAGCACGATCTAAAACAGCCGATAAGATAACACTATGACGTATCTTCAACATATTATACATCATACAAATATATTTCATCTTTTTCAGATTCTTGAAAAATCTTACTTCTTTGAGCCACCTTTGTAGGGCATGAACAAAAACAGAACGAGGAATCGCTTGATAATTACGATTGCCATGTTAAGAGTTGAAGTGAAATTAACCCATTTAGTTTTAGCCATTGTTTAACTTCCAAGTAAAACGTCCAGGTTAAACGATGGTTTTGACACAAAAAGACATTAAGTTAAAGCTCTCAGTGTTTAACTTGGATCAGTTGTTAAGAACATGTACTAGTTACATCTAATTTATGTCGTAACTCTAACGTACACGTTTTGATGTTATCATTATTAACACAGCAGTTCTATTTACACACTTTTATCCCTATGGAGAACTAAAGCTGTTTATTGTACGATTGCATATATAAGGAATATGGAGATATGACGTTATTTTTTCTGTGACATTTTATCTATCAATCATTTCTTTCCGTGAGAGCTGTATAATTCATCTGTAATTCCAACAGTGATCCACGTCAAATATGTATCTTATAGGATGTTATAGAAGAAATATATTTCCTTTGGGAATACAAACAGAAACTATGTTAATTATTGTTTAACGACAACGACAACAGCTGAAAACGATACATGCAGTTTTAATGTTATTTAACTTTATATTCATAAAACTCAATAAACTTCATTGACCTTCTTCCAATGAATTTTTCATTCACCCAAGAAGGTGTTTTACTATGCAAATTAATAGCTATAGATCATCCAGTTAGACATGTACATAGATTTAATTTAACATAAACATGAACGCCTTTGAGTCAAGAAAACAAAAGTGGCATCAACATTTTTGGGTATTTGTGCAATGCGAGTGCCTTAACTTTTACTTTCATTTGTAGAATATGTAGAAGTACTTATCCAGCCGTACATGTTCGGTTAGATAATAATCATTTAGTTGTTCCACCATTCCTAACCAATACGATATCACGTGTATATTGTACTTCTTAGTCTCAATAAATATATAATTTTATTTGAATTGAGTTATTTGTTAGGACAATGATATGTGTAAATACTTAAAACAACAAGATAAGTCGAATCATCTGAACGAAAGATATCGATAAAGTAACAACAACCGCATCATACAAATCCGCACTATGGAACGCCAAATATACATAAACTCAAGTATTTGAAATGCCCTTCAAATATTAAAAGAGCTCTCCAAATAATTTGAGAGCTCTTCAAATCAATTGTTGCTCTCACGAATTGAATTGGAGCTCTCTTCAATTGATTTGAAGAGCTCTCTAATTATTTGTTGCTATCACTTTATTATTATTGCTAGCAACACTTCATTTGTTGCTCTCACTTATTGAATTAGGGAGCTCTTCAAATCAATAGGATAGAGCTCTAATTTAATTAGAGAGGGCAACAAATGAATTGGAAACAGCTCCAATTCTAACAAATTTATACATATCCATAATTGATTTGGAGATATCTTCAATTGAATTGGAGACCTCTCTAATTGAATTAGAGAGGGCAACAAATGAATTGTTGCTAGCAATGAATTGGAGATAGCTCCAATACTTACAAATTTATACATATACATATCCATATTTGATTTGGAGAATTGGAGATATCTCTAATTGATTTGGAAATATCTTCAATTTAATTGCAGAGGTCTCAAAAATCGAATTGAAGACGTGTCCAATTGATTTAGAGATATCTTCAAATCAATTGGAGACCTCTTCAAATGATTTGGAGAGAGCAATAATTGAATTGATGATATCATTAATGCAATTGGAGCTCTCTTGAATTCAATTGGAGAGCTCTCTAAATATTTGAAGAACTGTATATTTAGCGTTCCATACAGAACAAGCGTAAAAATCTATTCAAATGACGTCACAACAATCCTCAAGACTAATTATTCATGCATACCTACTTAGGATGGTCACCGAGCACAAAACTGGGCGATGTGGTTAAAGTGGTTAATGAGGCCCTACCCTTTCAATTCCTTGCAGGATACAGGAACTCTTTGGTATAATATACATACACTCAAACTGAAACTTAAAACACGGCTTTTTAGGTGAAGTAGATAAATACGTAGAATTGTTTGTTTTCGTGTCATGACTGAGTTTCGCCACATCGTCATCAATTTCCTCCTGTCTGTATTTTGCTGACGTCACTTCCCGGTCAATTGGGCATTTTGTAGTCAAATAACCTTACTGTGCGCCTCTTAATAAAAAGTTTCAATGGACAATTCAAAAGCATTAGGTCAACACTGGGTCACCAAAGGGTATTTTATTCGGGTATAACTCACTGATCAATATTGATAATAAATTTAATAAAAAATTGATAACAATACATTTCTGTGATATTTCTATTTAATTTCTTTATGCTGTTACTTAGGATTATGTTTGATTGTATCGTCTTGTTGTCAAATGCGCAAATCTATCAGTCAGATTTCTGTTAAATTGAATTTACAATTTCTACTTTATATATTTTGTCATAAAAAATTATTTCTTAACAAAATTTTGAATATTCGTTTTCATTATTTCAAGCTTGTTCGTGTTCTAAACAAACGATTAAGTCAGTATTTTGAAGAATTTTATTTTGGTGAAATATCACTTTTTCACAAAAAATGAAGAGCTCATTGGGATGCCTTAATTATCATAAAATCATCTTTAAATGATATTATGATTAACATATCAAAATCTCAAGAACACCTAACGGGAATTTCTAGAAGTGGTGAGCAACCTAAAGAATATAAGACTCTTTCATATATATGTGTGGAAGGTAGGGATATTCCAACCAAGGGGGTTACAAATTGAACTTTGTAACCCCTTCGGGTGGAATATCACTATCTTACACACACGTGTATGAAAGAGTATTTTTCTCCCATAATATCAGTGTTTTGCATCGATTTACAGAAGTTTGAAGCGATTGAAATTTGAGAAATGTACATTTGCGCCATGTATACGCTGGATTTACTACGTCACAGTTAAGACGTGACGCAATTTGATTGGTTATTTCCCACATCACGTGGGTATGTAAGATAGATTTTTCTTACATGGCTTTCTTTCATAGGCAAACTCTATCTTACATAGCGTGATATGGGAGAAACAACTTTCTTGTTTTTTTGGTTCATCTAAGACAATGCAGCTTAACCAAACCGAACGTGTTAGAACTGGATCCAATATGGCCAACATGACTTAATTGACATAGGTATTTTAGACTTCTTTCTAGAATAGGGACCAGATGTTCGTGATAAGTCGAAATCTTAAACCCTCGTCTAGAACTGTTGGTCAGAAGTGATGAAATTAGGTACAGATGGCGGATACCTTCAGTCAAACGTGACGTCTTCATTTCCCCCATAGCCAATTTCCCATTTTCAGACAGCAACATACCCACTCTATCTGCTTAGGGTGTTTATGTGACAATGCTAATTCAATATTCAAGAGCTTATTCTTAATACTTAGACATTAGACAATTAGACCACTAGGTCGTCCTAAGTCGGTCCGCACGGATAACTAGTCATTAGGATTGCTGTGACGTCAATTTATTTTCTTTCTACCCTGGCGAGAATTGTTTGATGTGTGTGTGACTGTCTTTCGCTCTTATAATTCCACTCATCCTTTTTATGAAAGTTGAAAAACATTCTGTTTAACAGAAAGTGACAAAGCTGACATTTCAGTTGTACCCTTTAATCACATTTGGTCGCATGGGAATTTGTAGCATAGAGCTTCATAACCAAACAGCATGGACACTCAAAACCAATTGCGCGTCAAGGCCCAAACGCATCGCTTGTTATAATATTCTGTATCTACTTTATTACTGAGAAGATATTTCAAATCAAATAATTGTAAGATGCATCGTCAAAATAGGATTTCCTTTCAAAAGAAGTGCCGTTTCTTGTGGTTTAATATTTCCATACTACGCCAGATAGCTGACAATCTTATCAGTCTAGTAAGAATGAACAATTATATAAATAATTGGTCTGACGTCATCGTTTATCATACAATGTAGTGGGCGTTATCGACAGAGAATAATGACATCAGTCAAAAGCAACAATATCCAATAATATAAAAAGAGGTCCATTGGTCTTAACTTTCACATTGAGAAGAGGAATAGTGAAACGAATATCTTGCAGATTATGCAAAGTATAATTTTTACGCAATATTGTTATTTTGCTCCATAAGGCTTAACTCCATAACCCTTCGAAGATATTGTAACAAAAGACTAAAGGAATAGGAAGGGAAGAGAAGTGGCGCCAGCGACGGCAATTAATAATGACAGCATAATGTAAATCCAAGATCCAACTCATTGAATATACTGCATTTGTATGTATACCCTTTAAACGATGTAAATCCTGAGATGTTTTTAAAAGCTTAAGAGAAATATTAACAAGTTTTCCCCCGCCCACCTGTCCCCTAAGAGGGTTGCTCAATCTTAAATCGAATTCCCAAAAAAGGATCTTTCTAGCAAAATTTTATTGAAATCTACCCAGGAGTTTCTGAGAAGATGTCACTAAAAGGCATATACAGTAAAATGAACCACTTTTGGCCACGTCCAACTGTCCAAAAGGAGATCAGAGTCTTCGTTTGTACGATCTTGAATCCCCATTCCCTAAGGTACTTCCTGCCAAATTTGGTTAAATCCTGCTCAGTGGTTTCTGAGGAGACGTCGTTTAAATAAACAATTATAATAAAAAAACAAAACCGGATGACGGACGCTGCTATGAATGTGTTCAATGGCATTAGACACTGTCTTCTGAAACAAGACCATGCAAAAAACATCTGTATCAAATTTTCGTGAAAATCTTGTCCAGCGGTGTGTGACAAGAATCAAAAAGGTCCAAGCCAACATTAAAAATGGCGGCCATATTGAATGCTTTTGACAAAGTCGGACCCAATTTCAAACGGAGAATATGCAAGAAAAATCCACATCAAGTTTCGCATAGATTTCAGAACACACATTGCGACCAGCAGATTCAACTAAATAACGATATATTGGCGTATTCCGGAAAGCTTAGAATCATACCCCGAATTTATTTGTCGTTTGCTCAAAAGTAGTCTAGATTACCAAAACCACCTCGTTCTCTTGATTCCCTGTTACATCCACACTTTTGAATGCTCTACAATGGGAATCCCCTGTTCCTTAACAAAGTACAAGAGAATGGCTTTCAAAGATTAAAGGTAAAAGCCATTACATGATTTTAAAAGATAGATCTCGCCGGAAAATGTCAAGGTGAAAGTGACCTCTTCCCTGCAGTAATTTTAGAACAAACGGCAAATATTTAACTTGTTGATACTATTCTTGTTCTATCTTGAAAACAAAATATTTTGTTAATTATTCAAAAAAGCAAAATTTCAAAAAAAATCAATACTTTTTGGCATAAATTTCAAAATTTTGGCTGTTCAAGTTTACCCGACAAGTCTTATTTCGATCGAAAATTCTCGGACATGTCTTTCTGTAAGTCAGTTTTCATAAACAAGACTAGCTTTTCTAATTTAAGTTCTTTAAGGCTATATATTAATAAAATGTATTTGTGTATTCTTACTATAGTAATAAAAGACATTTTTCGGCTGTAAAATACAAGATGCTCTATTTTACTACAGAAATTGACTACTTAAGATGACTTCAGTTTCATTGTTTCTATGAACTGTGATCGTTAAAAAACTACTGATACACAAGAAGTTGTGTAAAAAAAGTTGTTAATGTTGGTTGAAAAGAAAATGGAAATGGTATGTTCGTGGTCTTATGGTATATTATTTCCTGCGCACAAAAAACGTGTACTGTCTGTGTAGTCGGATAAACACATGTGTAGTTCTGAATATATTATTCACAGAATGCCAAAGAAATGTCAATACTAATCAAGGGGGAAAACTCTCCAATATGACAGAGGTAATCTACAAAATGCCTTACAGGTAGTGTAAAATAAAGGAATGTCCATAAGGGAGGCTGCAGATACTTTTGAGATGCCGAAGTCTACCCTGTATGACCGTATATTGGACAGGAAAAAGTAGATACTCATCCCGGCAGAAAACCGTCACTGCCTTTATTTGTTGAGAATAAAACCGTAGACATTGCCAAAGGGGTATAAAGAAAAGTATTGGCATTAGTATGAAACTTTTTTTATTCAGAACATGTCAGCTCTGCAGTCGCTTTAAATAAATTACGCCGTTCAAAAATGTGAATCGTCCAAAGGCTGGTAGGAAGCTTGTGTGCTTCAGTGCCGCCAACATTGAGGGCAAGTACGCTAAATCCGGTTGTGGTGTCGAAGTATTTTGACTATTTAGGAACTCTGTTAGAACATTTGTCTTAAGGAGAAGCGTTGTCTGCTCTAGAACTGTGATGAGTCTGAGCGTAGTTTTGAACATAATCCAGATATGGTTATCGCAGAAAAAAAATCGCTAGATATGTTTTTGACGCACCCAGAACCATTTTGGCCGATGTTCATTGTCAAATGTAAAATGTTTTCATTCTTCAGGGTTATAATACGGAAGGTGTCGGATCGAAATGTTCGTTCCAAGAAAACGGCTGAATGACAGATACACTTGGTAAACAAGTTTTCTGAAATAATTCTCCAGGATTTTTTGAAGAAAGGCCGCAAGTTTTATAACTTGATGGTCATTCTTAATATGAATCGTTGGCAACCCTGCACATGATAGTTAAAAACCATTAATGTGATGTGTCTGCCACACAACTCGCGCATTACAACCTTTGGAGTGCTCTGCCATTGTACCATTTAGTAAAGCCATACTACGGCTTGCTTGAAATACTCGTTAAGCCCAAAGTAAACAAACAAATCCAAATGAATAAGTGAAAATGTTCTGCACACCATGAACCAATAGTCCTTTCCAGGACTCATCGATATTGCTTGGAAATCGGTGGTAACCCCTTGTAACTTCACAAGCGTTTTCAAAACGTGTGGTATGTATCCCTTTTATCAGATGGCTAAATTATCAATTTTGCCGTGGGTTCAAGTTCATGCTTATTATTAGCTAGAAATATGTTATGTCACAAACTAAAACGTGAATTGTCTCTCGTTCGTATTATGACGTCAACGCGATATGACTGAAATATTGTTGAAATCACTTGAAACCCTGATCTACGATGGTATGCGTTGGGAGCATACCACAGAGAATATGTAAGATCTTTAAATGATTTTAATTTTGCATGAGATTTAATCGAAGGTATAAATACATTATAGTTAAGGGCACGACTACATACTTTGTCAAAGGCGATTCGGACGCCAAACAAAAATACACTGAAGACGATGTTGCTAGAATGCTGCATTTCCTTATCGACAACATATTTGTTGAATTTGGAGGCCAGGTTTCCAGCAGACTATTGGAATGCCAATGGAGACTGACTGCGCTCCGCTACTAGTGGACCTCTTTCTATATTCGTATGAGGCAGAATGTACCAAAAAGCTACTCAGTTCCAAGAGAAAGAATTTGGCAAAGTCTTTTAATTTCACTTTTCGCTACAAAGATGACGTTTTGTCACTGAAGAATAAACATTTAGGCGATTACGCGAACATTATGTATCCTCCGGAGCTCGAAAGAAAAGACACTACTGACACCGATTTTTTTGCCTCATGCTTAGACCTCCTACAAAACATCGACACGAATGGTACCTTTTCCGCTAAACTTTATGACACGGGGGCATCGCGGCGGGTGACACGTGTGTAGCAGGAAACGCTTGCCATATCGCGAGCATCTGATTTCGTTCTAGTTTTTCAATAGGATTTCGTGGTGTTTCCATTTTTAGTTAATAAATATGTATTTGGTTAATATTTCTGTGTGCGTCCAACGTTTTCCTATTGTTTGCCAATGTCCACGGACTTACGGCTTAGAATATCGTCCTGGTTTTTCGATTTACTACTTTAAGGAACTGGCTTTAAATTAGAAGGTTTCATTTCATCGAGATTTTTGGCAACCTCAAAAGCACATTTTCAAGACGAGTTTCATACACTTATATGAAAAAGAAAACAGACAAAATGTATATGATCTAACGAAATGCTTAAATTATTGGTTAATCATGTTGCATTAAAGAGTCTTACATTAAGCACGCAGCACGGACATTTTTCACATTTTCTACTTCTTCTAAACTACTGGACCAATTTCACCCAAACTTTGTAGGAAGAATCTCTAGGGAAAGTATATTCAGATTTGTTCAAATAAAGGGTATTGGACCACTAGGTGGCTAAAAGGGGATTGACAATTGTTTTTATAATAAACTATAAGGCCTAGAGCTTAATGCTTTGGTATGTAGTAACTTTAGGACATGGAGAACCAAGTTAGTTCAAGGCACGGCCCTAGGGTAAAAAAGGTTACGCATTCTATGGTCAAAGTTCAATACTGTGTATAGCAAATATATTAACTTTTCACATTTTCGACTTCTTGTCCCAAACAACTGGACCAATTTTATCCAAACCTGATGGGGCTCGGCCCCCAGGGGGCGCCAAATGGGGCCCAAATTGGGAAAATTTGACAACATTTCATAAAATATTCTTATAAACTAGATGTTCTAGAGCGTAATGCTTTAGTATGTACATGTAGTAAGTTTAGGGCATAATAACTTTAACCCTATCGTTTGTATGGCATTGATTTTAAATGCTATATCTAGAATATAGATAAAGAGATTGTCTTGTTATATTCATATTAAAGATACAAGTGCATGAAATATTTACCAGGTTATTTACACTACACAACTAAATAGCTTTTCTACTGAATGTAAATGGTCATTCAGTTCAGAAATTACAGTTGAATTCGATCCGATATTAAATGATTTATTTCCGACAGTTAGCATTACAATATTTAACTTAAAAGTCAGATAAATGATGGGAAATCAAGCATCCATTCTGTATTGCAACCAGCAGATATTCCTCTGTGGATACAATACGCCGTAAAAAGCATCGTATTATACACGAAGTATGTCATGCAAGTTAAGTGGGAGGTCATACCGGGCAAATGGCTGCCTTAAACACCCATCTTGGTCCTGATCTATGGGGACAAAATATACAGTAAACAAATTAAACATCACTTTCTATTGGATAGTTTATAATTCACCAACATTTACGGCTGCCATCGCTAACCTAATAATGTGGATTATTTGCATACTTTGCCTCACGGGGTTATTTTGTGTGGCTGGTAAACGATGCCACGTCACCGCAGTTTACATAACTACTGTCACTGCACACAAACAGCCAGTGTCCGATGTCGACTGATATCATCGTCGTCACTGTCTCCGCGTCTCCTGTGCTCGTCCAATAAACAGGAAAAGACGAAACAAGAGTACAGCAATGCTGCAGGAAGACAAATATCGGAATAATAACCACGCAGCATAATATACGGGCCAAGGAATGGCCGCTGATCTTTTCCACACAGAGTTGCAGACATATTTGCACATCAAGCATTTTTGATATCAAATTGAAATTGGCAAATACAAAAAGTTAAGACGATTTGGAAAAGATTTAACGTGTACATGAACAATTAAAAGAAACGGGGGATGCACACAGAAATAAACAACCAAATTGAACTGTGAAATTAAAAAAGGAAACGTCACGATTTTCTATTAACAAAAACAAGAAAAACTAGGTGACCGCAAAGGAGTAAGCGTTTCCTGTTACCATCTGTGTCTGCCGCCGTGACGTTTTCGTGTCAATTTGGTATTTGTCAACCCTTTCGATAGTGAAAAACACTAAAATACTCAACGAATTAAAACTATGAAATGTTGCAAAAGCAAATCTTTACACCAACTGCTGAGATTGTTTTTTGTTGTTGTGCATTTAAGGTATAAATATTCATAGTCCCTAGATTAATTGTTCTGGCGCCTTGTTTGTGACCTCTTTTCAGTCTGTTTTCTCAAAATGCTACATATTTAAACACGCAATACTGAAATAAAAGGCAACAAACGATATTCAGCAAAAAATTAAGAATTGTTTTCAAACGTCTGGCCAACTTCTGGTTTGCTGTTTAAAATCGATATGCAATTTTAGGCAAATTGTGTCTCGAAAAAAATGTAAAGAAATAATTCTGTGGAAGAGATCTCGTGAGAACGGTGTGTCCCATATTGGTATTCTATTGATCAGAAAAAATAAATGAAGAAAATTAATTTCAATAGGAATTTTAAATGTGATACTGGTTTAAGTAAGGCATAAACTAGACTGGCTAGAATAAAACTACTGTTTAAAACCAGTTTAAGTTAAGTGTAAATCAGAGCATTTGTGTGATCCATCAGGCAGGCAGAAATGTTTACGGGTAGCAGCTGGTACTATGAAATCCTTTGGAGGTAGCAGTGTGATATTTTGACCTTGATGTGGTTATGTGTAAGAGACTTGTACTGCGTTTATCTTGACTGGTCTTGTGTGGGTTCACCCACTTGAATGGCTGTGATCTGGTCCAAATACTTTGTCATATAAATATAATTGAAAATAAATTACCTTCAAATTAAAGTAGTATAGAACAAATGTGTATCAAAGTCATTTCTTGTTATAAAATATTGAATACAAGACATAACAATGTGTATATTGTACTTTTTATTGTATATGAAATTGTTACTTTTTGAGTCGTCTATGTATCATTCATTTTAAAACTTAGTTACAGATGTAATATGGTACTTTTCTTTAATAGGTGGAAGCTTCATTTTGTCTTTGTAATTGTTTCTATGCTTGTCAATTATTATTTTTATTTTATGATGTACTTGTATTATTTGTAATATGTTTTGTATCTGTAAGTTCTGATGACCAGATTGCTCTCAGATTTGTATTCATCATTATATAACTCAAGCTCAAGCAGTGGGTGAAGACACTGGGCTTTAAGTGAGAACCGTGTAATTATCTTAATTAGGCCTAATACAAATATACCAATATACCATTCCTACATGTGAATTGTTGCATGTTTTTAACTTTTATAGGAAACTACAGCTACCTAAGGATGCTTTACAAACCGCAGAAGAGAAGGATTTTGAAGTTCAAGGTTATGCTTTTACAGCAGAGAAAGAAGAGTTCAGGCCTCCTCGAATAGTGAAAGTTGGAGCCATACAGAATAGGATTGTAATACCAACAACAGACCCAATACAAAAACAGGTAATATTTATACAAAGACAGGAAATATTGATACAAAGACAGGTAATATTGATACAAAGACAGGTAATATTTATACTAAGACAGACAGGTAATATTTATACAAAAACAGGTAATATTTATACAAAGACAGGTAATATTTATACAAAGACAGGTAATATTTATACAAAAGCAAATAAGCTTTATACAGTGGCAAACAACAGTGCCAAACATATTTTAGCCCACATTGGAATATAATTTAATCAGAGAGTAGTTTACCTAAACTCCACCAACACACAGGAGTGAATTCTTTGAAAGACATCAGTTTATTTTGTGATGATGTTCTTGTTTTCATTAATTACCATGACACACATTCTGTATACATGTAGATGGACCAGGAACTGGTCAAAGGGGTGATAATCTGAATTAAAGTCAAGAAACAGTTAAGGAGATAGTTTAGCTGGTATTATAAGATTATTAGCTACAATAAAATATCAGGAAAATATGTTGATGTTAAAAAATTTAAAATAAAAAGTGAAGCCATGCAAAAAAAATGTAAATCGAAAAACCAAAACAATATTCTAAAGCCGTAAGTCCATGGACATTGGCAAACAATAAGAAAACGTTGGACGCACACAGAAAAAATTAACCAAATATACAATTATTAACTAAAAATGGAAACATCACAAACTTCTATTAAAAAACTAGAAGCGGTCCCAGGTGCTTGCCATATGGTAAGCGTTTCCTGCTACATGTCATATGTCACCTGCCGTGATGCCTCTGTGTCACTTTCAGATATTTATCAAGCTCGCTGCTGTGTCGCAGTTGTCATCATTTGTTGCTATTTTCCTGAATCATTCAGACATTGTTCAAGCCTGAGAATGAATGTTATAAAAACAATAATAATCTTGGATTGATGACATGTGGTGTGTATATGTCATTTGAATAAAATACATATTTATCTATAAGCATAATCACGAAGTAAAATTACTACATGTATTTTTTTTGCCTTTTTTTTTAAAAAGGGTAATTTGAAACAGATGTGTACAAACTTGAGTATTGTGGCTTATTTGTGCCATTTCATTATTTTATTTAGAGTATGGTGGCTTACTTGTACCAATTCGTTACCAGTATTGTGGCTTATTTGTGCCATTTCGTTATTTTATTTAGAGTATGGTGGCTTATTTGTGCCATATTGTTATTTTGTTTAGAGTATTATGGCTTATTTACAAAAAGTCGTTTTGTTTATTTCGTGGCGAAATAACAATATTTTATTTGTCTCCAAATTGTCGTCTTTTCACCTAAAAAAAAGTCGAAATAATTACACGAAAATAAGCAACCTACCACTTTCGTTTTTTCGTCTTACAAATCTCGTCCTTTTGTTATTTCGCTTTGGTGACCCGCCAGAACAAGATTTAGTTACGGTAATTTAAAAAGTGGTCTTTTTGTTTTGGTGACCCGCCAGAGCGAGATTTAACAATTTTATAATGTCGTCTTTTTGCCTTCCGGGTGACATGCATATTTATCTATAAGCATAAGCACAAATCTAAATTACAATTTTTTTTTTTAAAAAAGGGGAAACAGATGTTTACAAAGTTAGAGCCATAGTTCATGTATGAGTGTAAACAACATCAATTTGAGTTCTAACTCAATGAAACATCACTAAATATTATCTACACGTAACGTGTGTGTGAAGTAAGTGACTGATGTAATCAATATGTAGACTATAGGAGAAACTGGTTCTTGGTTTAAAATTATGATTGGTTATTGCAGAAGTTTTAGAATTAAACAGTAAGTTTTTAATGAGAAGATGAACTATAAAGCTACATAATTAAATCATAATATTGTAATTTATTTTTAGGTTGAGTCCCTACACAACAGGATATCAGAGATTATTGAGACAGCTGCACAATGTGGCGTGAACATCTTATGTTTACAGGAAGCCTGGAGTAAGTATTATATACACACAGCAATAAGGTGGGAGAATAGAATTGTCCCCTTTTCAGTTTATTTACCATCTATAATGTATCAGCTATATAACAAAATTGCAGTTTTACTGTAAACCCACTTTTTACAATTTTTGTTATTAGAAATTTATGATCAATATTTGTAATAGTATGAATATTGTTTGTTTTAGAATCTTTTACTTCTCTCCAACAACTTTCAGTATCAAGAATATGTGGATCTGTTTGTAGCAGAGCAAAGGCGACTTAACAGGACTTTTATAGTGCAAAGGCAGATATTCCTACAATATAATGCCACAAACACATCACCATGCTCACTGGGTCACCTTGTGTTTCACTGACTTTGAGCAAATCAAACATTTTTAGTTCCGGAATTCCAACATTGTGGTCTCCATCAAAAAAAATAACTATTTACTTTGAAATAAAAAAAATTGTTGAATGAAATCAAATCTTTTCTGATGAACTGACAGTTTAAGTATTTACAGAAATCACTGATTTATTCATTGCCTTTTGAATGTGAATGGAACAGGCATAATTTACTACAGAATCCATTTTTACCCAATGACTGTTGTGACTGAATTATTAAGTCGTGCACCCCATAATATACTTGCACTTGTTTTAAATGATTTTGAACCAGATTTTTGTTAACTTTGGCGTTTTCTTTTACAGCTATGCCGTTTGCTTTTTGTACAAGAGAGAAACATCCATGGTGTGAATTCGCTGAGTCAGCTGAAGAGGGACCAACCACTAAACTCATGCAAGAGGTAAAGAAAATGCTTAAAAATAATTCTGTGTCTAAATAATCTAGATATTTAAATCATGATAAAGGAGATTGAAGTTTGTGTTTTATATAGAGAAATCTAACCGATTTTGTAGTCTTTAAATACTAAATAAGTTGATTTTATTATTTGCTTTGAAATTTTAGTTGGCAAAGAAGCACAACATGGTATTAGTGTCACCTATACTAGAGAGAGACGAGGACCACGGTGACATTCTGGCCAACACAGCAGGTAACATTTAAATAGAAAATACAAATTATCTCCCTTTGTACAGATTAGTATCCACACAACATGGTGCTAGTGTCGCCTATACTAGAGAGAGACGAGGACCACGGTGACATTCTGGCCAACACAGCAGGTAACATTTAAATAGAAAATACAAA
>JAUMGZ010174464.1:0-14617 GCA_032359645.1 Pododesmus macrochisma | reverse complement strand
CAGCAAACAGTTGATAATAAAGTAAATATCCTTATTTATAATTCTTTCTGTTTAAGTAACTCTTTCTGTGTAAACGAATGTGCGCATGTTTTCATTGACAATTCCAATGGATCGTTCAAGAGTGTTGGTTGAAGATCGAATTTGTTTTTTACAAAATTATTTATTGATTAACGCGCGGAATGTTAACATTGAAGTATGTTACAAAATAATTTACTGAGGTTCATAACGTAGGTCTCTTAACAATCAAAATATTAATATTTCCCTTAAACAAGATGAGATTTAGAACTCGCACTCTGCTGAAGCTTAAGGCATTGTGCATAACGCATTACAACGATTCACAGAACTTATTTAGATAACCTTATGCTACTGACACACTGTCCCGAATTCCTTGCGAGTAGCATTCACCAATTAATCGTAATGATCGAGATATAGTCGCAAGACATTCGTAATGTTCTTAACCACTCGTCACCATTCGTTTATTGATGCTAATATTAGCAACATGCTCCTAAAATTCACAAGAAGGCATATTCTTCACTTTTTCGCAACATACTCGTAAGTATTCGTAAGCCATTCTTAATCATCGCAATGTATTTGTAGCGCTCACAAGGCATTCGCAAACATTCGTTAGGTCTTGTCCTTACGAATTATGCGAACATCTTGCGAATGGTTGCGAATTATTCCTTACGAACAACGCGAATGGCTTAATAGAATTTCGTGATGTTTCCATTTTTGTTTGATAAATGTATATTGGGTTCATTTTTCTGTGTGCGTCCAACGTTTTCTTATTGTTTGCCAATCCATGGACTTACGACCTTAGAATATCGTCTTTGTTTTTTAATTTACTATCTTACGAATTTTTAAAGAATGTTTGAACCATTTCTTGCCAATCCATTAAGAATGTTGCGAAATCCTTACGAACGCTTGCGAGTGACTTACAAACATTAAGAATATCTTGCAAATGTCTTGCAACTAAATGGCGATTTTGATGCGAATATTGCTCATTCGGCCTGGTAGTGTCGCTAAGGTAGCCCAAAATGGTATAAAATGCCCGCTCTCCCCTTCTCCTTCGATCATTTGTATGGCCACTTGCAACATTCGTAAGAAATTCGCATGAAAATTTTATGATGGAGTCGTAAGCATTCGAAAAGATCGTCAGAAATTCACAAGCACTCGCAACCATTCGTAAGAAATTCGCAAAGAATCATAAGGCTTCAAATTTTCATTATTTTCCTTGTCCATTTTTCTCTTTTTTTGCTGAATACAATATTTTCATAATCACAAATATATCCGGGACTGTGTGAGAGCAGCATTATATCTGTTAGCGATAAATATCAAATTTATTTATACAAAAATTGCAAATGTGAATTGTGGTCTAAAACTGGTTAAATGTTTTCCTTTACTTAAATTCCTTTTTGGAAGATGAACTTTTAATTTCAATCGCACAATCTTTTTGAATATTATTTCTGTTCTAAAATACTACTATATAACAGTTACTTTAAAATGTACGAGTAAGATTTTATACTGAGTAGTGCGTCCTCTTGACCACTCTAAATTCATTTTCTCTTGGACGTGCATTGGATATGATTAAGTCTTGGCTGGACCATGAAAACTGGACAACATTTCTGGCACAGAGAATGTTTCTATTGGTCTACTTTGGTCCATGTTACATTCACTAATGGTTTGTCTACGTGTGTGTAGAAGTCTGTCATAAACAAAATTGGCATGAAGATATCACGATGTGTGACACATGCGTAACAGGAAACGCTCAATCCTTTGCAAACAAGTTCGTAATGCTTCCTCTTTAGCTTAATGTTCACATCTTTTGTATGTGTTCGTCCTCAATATCCTTGGTTATCCTTTACAAATGGTCTTATACCTTAAAAAAATGCTTTGATTGTTCGTCGATATTAAATATCATCATTTAATATATAAAATGAAGAGGTGTTTATCTTGGAAAATGTTTTCAAAATATTCAAAATCAATCTCAATGAGGGTTGACTTTATAATGAGTGTAGCAGGAAGTAGTAAAAGAAGTGCCTGCAAGTAATTGAAAGTTGTTTTTTTTAAATTCGGTCATTTGAGGAAATTTCAAAATCTTCCAATCATCATTGTGCGCACATGTTTTAATGTTGAACTACTAAAGTGAGGCATTTGTCAATAAAGCTGCAATCCGAGTTTGAAAAGAACAGATAGGGAATTGTGACAGTACATGTTAGAAACCTACAGATTTAGGTTTTCGGGGATATGAAGTGTCGACGCCATCTTGGATTGTTGTTAGACTCGTAATAAAGTGAGGTATTGACTGATGAATGAAGTTGTTTGTTGTAATATATAAGTATATTTGAGAAAATGTGTCGGCAAAGAATTGGAAACCAACTCTGTGACAGACAAATGAACGCACGAAGCTTAATATTACAGTCACATATCGGTCATATTTGGTGCTAGGTAATAGGAAAAGGCGAACAACATAGAGGGATCTATGCATGTAGCCTGTGTGTATGACGGGTAAACATCAATGTTTTTCTTTCTTAAAGTGTGCTCTTCCTTTTACCATTAAGTTTTAATCGTTCGTATTCCTTGATAAAGCATTGTCACCGGAAATTTGTAATAACGACGCCATTTGTAATCAAATTTTGAAACTTTAATTTTTCCATCTTTTTAGCATTTAGATGTTAGATACCGTCTTCTAATGGCCGAACGGTCGCTGAAGACGTTAATCTTCGCATATCTATCTAGATGTTAGATATAGTTGTGTTGATATAAACTTCGTGTCAATTGAATGATTTGAACACCAAACTATGAATTTTACAACCGTCTTACAAATTGTGTTACTTGGATTTTTCAGTTGACGCAATTTGTAATAAAATGGTGACACCACTATTTTTCTATATTTTTTTTGCGTTAAAATGTTTGATATAGCTGTGTTTAAATATTTCGTGTCAACTGAACGATTTGAACATCAAAATATTAATTTCAAATTTTTTTTTCAATTGTGTACATTTTGAAGCATAATAATTTTGTTAGCCGTTTTGGCGCATTTTTACGGATAAGTGTTTCTTCGAGGAGTTGTTCGGATGTGAGGTGGGGGATGCGTTTCCACTTTTCTTTTATAACAAAATATAAGCATAAAAAAGAATAAGATTCAAACTGAAACCACTAAAAATAACCAATCAACAATCCACTATTGAAATAGAATTAAAATTTACAGGTCATTAAACCGACATCTGAGATGGATATCGATGTGCATTTCTAGATTAAGTTGATTAAATTACGAAATCAGGTAAATGACACCGACACATTGCAATGAACAATCAACTATTTATGCACGTGCGATAACACGTGAGTCATTAATCGCTTAATACGCCGTCTGTGAAACGTAAATATAATTGACATTGTAACGAACATGAAATGTGCATATCTACTGAAATGGAAACCTTCTACTTGCGCAATCTGGTACGGGTCAACTTAGGTCATGACATGGAACAAACAACGACTTGTTCATATTTCTGTATAATAAAAACTGTATACGTATAATGTTGTGTTGGTTAGAGTTCAATGTTTTCATAATATCACTTTAATTCAACATGTTGATGGGATGATAGTCCGAGTATAGTTATATATGTCATAAATGGCCTGTATTCGTGTGAGACCTCACGTGCCCGATCATCTTTAATAACTATCATATATTGAAAACTGACCATATTCAAGTAAAATTTGTTGTCTTGTTTTTCTTTTGTTTTTTGTTGCTGTTTCTGTGATTTTTGTTGTTAGTTTTTTTATTGTTGATGGGATGTTGGTACGAGTATAGTTAGATATATATATATGTCATAAATGACCTGCACTCGTGAGACATCACCTGCCCGACCATCTGTTGATAACATGCATAGATTAAAAACTGACCATACTCAAATCAAATTTGTTGTCTTGTTTTTCTTATTGTTTTATGTTGTTGTTGTTCCAGTGATTGTTGTTGTTGGTTTTTTTTTATTGCTGTTGTTGTCGTTCTAATCGTAAAACACCAACATGTTATCTCATTGAACTATAGTGTATTGACTTAGAATGTACAAGTACTTGTTTTATGAGAACTCGCTCAGATTTCATCTTATAAAAACATAATACACGGACTCTGAGTCTACCAGTAAGTATTCTTTCGCGAGTAGCCGATATCTAACCTCCTACAGACACATCACACTAACTCTCGGTATGCCAGTTTGTGTTCTATCACGTAACGCCGAGATTCCACTCTAAATGTGACTGACAAATACAACCAATCAATTAAACTTACTCGGGCCTAACCATCAATCAATCACATCGGATGTGTATAAGCTTTAAGCCCAAATGTGTTATTATTGTGAATGTATGTAAGTTATCATTTAAGAAATGAAACATTATTTACACTAAGATGTCGTGCAATTTTTAATACACTGATCTGAGAACCACGTGCACAATCTTGTATCGTGTGTACTTTTGAAAATCTGTTTATTCTAAAATTCAATTATTCTTCGGTCAACGTTCTGGTGTTTTTGCGTTTTGAAAATATGCGACAGATATCAGACACATCGTTCTGACCTTGTACTGTCTTGTATCGACGTTGTATTTGTTTACGGTTCAAGTGAAGTATACCGCCATATAATTATGTTCTTAGGCCTGGATAACAACTATTTTATGTATTCGGTGTGTATTCATTTTAAATTACGTATAAAAGTGCACTTTTGAATACTCACTACACGACATGTACTAACATTGCCAAAGTTTACTGTAAAATGCACAGGTACTTGGGGTTAATGGGCATTAGCTCTGTGAAAACACCGGGTTCTATGCATATACATGGGACCAGGTGTTTTTACATAGCTAATGCACATTAACCCCAAGTACCTGTGGTAAAATATATCGTACTTTTGCTTAAAACACGCTTAGCCTGTCCTTTAATAAGAATTCGCATGAATTGAAAACAGAGTCGTATTGTTTTAGCAATTAATATCGAAACAATGTATCTTTATACAAAACACGTGTGTTACGTCATACGCCGTGTAATTGATTGTTTGTTTACAGTCTGTAAGAATGAGATAAATTATAAACAACTAAATACTTTGATATTTACATCCACAAATGCACATTAAAACACCTGGCAGCGAAACAGATGTACAAATACCAAGTCAATGACTGCTCGGCATGAACGGGTGTGATTGAAAACATATCATCGAATGATTGATATATTTTGTAGTTTAAAGTCAACCACTGGAAAATGTTGGCAGAAGGCTTTACTTAAAGTACACCGTAAAACAAAACATGTACATGTACTTATATCTCATTGGTATGGTGTACCTGTAAAAGTCATGTTGTACCTGTATTTGGTTTGACTAAGTATGTATGCTTATGATAAGACGAAATACTGCATCAACATATTTCTAAAGTAATTTCGGTACGAAGGAACGCAATCTTGACATAACAAACAGAACACCGTATTCGTTGCTCTTGAAATATTTCTAAAGTAATTTCGGTACGAAGGAACGCAATCTTGACATAACAGACAGAACACCGTATTCGTTGCTCTTGAAATGTTTTGTAAACACGTCGCTGTATTCAAATCATTATATCGCCAAAGTGTGAGTAGTAAATAACAAAAACCTAGGCCATATTCAAAAGCCGTAAGTCCATTGACAAAAGGAAAGGACGTACACCGAAGAAAGAACCAAATATACATATAGTCAAACAAGCGAGCAACTGTCTTACAATTTAACGTCAAAATAAAGATTAACATACTGGAACTGAACAACAATAAATTTGTTAGAGAGAATTTCTTCAAACATGTCAAGCCTAGCTACGAATCAACCGTGATCAAGAGCAATGGAGTTAAAATAAAATAAGTTTGCTTGTTTATTTGTTTGTTTGTTTAATTAGGGCTTAACGTCACTTCCAGAATATTTCACCGATATTGTGACAAAAGACCAAAGGTGAAAAACCAAAAGATAGGACTAGAAGAGAAGCGGTTACGTAAACGGGAAACGAAAGTAATAAATATAGTTAAGAAAGAAGGACGAGCACATGCAACGGCGTTTCCTCCTACTCTTCTATCGAACTTTCCATGGGGATCTTTAATTTATCGTGCCAAGGGGTTAAAATTCCCTGTACATGGGACCGCCAGCTAAGTGTCCCATCCGAAGGACGTGCAGATCTTTGTCTGGCCTCTACCCTTCAACCTTTCTGATTTGGGTGACCCTATCAGAAACACAAGTTCCCGCCAGCATAGCTCTCCAGGTCATCTAGACGTGCAAACCTCCCTACCGCGATAAGGTGTCTAGCACCGGAAAAATGAAAAATGAATTACATGATAATCATCAATGTTAGCAAAAATATTGCAGCTCGTTTCTAATTCTGACAATGTGTCATTAACGGTCATCCCAAATGAGCAGAGTAGAAATAACACAAGAAAAAGTAAGAATACGTGCCAAATGAGATCTTGCATGTCCTCATTAAAAAACGGCAAAAATACTGCAGTTTGAATTCCCCAAAGTATTAACCTGAACGGCATCGGTTTTGAACAACCAAGAAGTGGCAGACAAGAATTTGAAAAAGGAAAACTATGAAACCAAAGACTATTTGTTAAGATACCTTTTGACCGCATAACCACAGATAATGTATTGTAATGAAGATCAAGTTATTCCATAATGAGTGTTTAACACTTTTGCTGAGCATCAAGTTTAAATCAACGATATTTGACATTAAATACTGATAGAACACATAAGTGTTCTACGTTTTCATAAAACGCTGCAGGATATACCTTTTGTATATGAAATATGCAACAAATAGTCTGCAACGTACATGTAAATTTCAAGTCTTTTTATAGTAAGTACAGTGCGAAAATATCCGTATCAAAATACAAAATTGCAAATTGAAATAGGTCACCAATATATATGAACATGTATTAGAAGAGACGAAAAACAAATTCCTCGTCAAAGAATCCTGGCCTAGCTACAAAGTAAACTTCATTCAAACGTGAACGCCACAAGGACAGGGAAATAAATCATTGCGGTTGTAACAATTCCACCCACTAGTCCACTTGTCGTACGCACATGCTAGTCCCCCTGGCAGAGATGACCTGATACATGTAAAATAAAAACAAAAACAACTGACTTGATGAATTATTTATTCATCAATAAAACCAAACTGCCAAAGTAAGCGAAAAAACATGTCGTTAGACTGGTTAAAATGTTACATATATAGTACACTTTTACATGTTTGTCCTTTAACGTATATAGTGTAGCGATGTCTTTTTCACCGATCATGACGACCAATACGCCGCCTGACGTAACTAAACTGTTCTGTAATTCGCCTTGTCGTCAGATGTAACGAAGCGAGCTTGGACGAGTGACCTTAGCTTACAAGAAGGTTCAGAAACTACATACGAAATAACGTTAAACCGAGGAAGGTTACATAATCTGAATTCTTTAATCAACTGCATTACGTTGTAACATCTCCAGGGCTTGCATGTTACATCATTGTGTAGACACAGGGCTCTGCAATTCTTGGAATGCTTTTTACATTTCACTACATGTGTCGTTTAAGCATGTTTGACAAGCGTTAACACATGTGACGCCTTAAAAGGACATAAAACAGCGCTTCATCGTCGAATGAGAACAGTAAGTTTGATTTAGAGGAGCACCACCCAAACACGCTCATTGGTCGACGTGAAAACTAAACCCACGTACCCTTGGACCAATAAAATAATTAAATACGTACACAACATGACAGTGTGTCAGAAAATGCATGTAACATGACAGAACACATATACAGCAATGAACATAAAGCAATAGTAACGAGAATGATGTTCTATGCACTTTGCGATATCTGTTCTAAGGGGGCCGCGGTGGCCTAGTGGTTTAAGTCGCCGACTTGTAATCATAAGAGCCTTTCATCTCCTAGTTCGATTCCCGTCCGGACGTGCTAGTGTGAGAAAGTTGCCAGTGACTTGCCGTAGGTCGGTGGTTTACTCCGGTAAAACTGGCACGTCCGTAAATGACCTTAGCTGTTGATCGGACAAAAAGCCCTTAATACAAAAATAAAATATCTGTTCTAAGACATTATGTTATCCATTTCTTTTTTTCATTTACCAATAAATAAATTTGATAAAAGTACACAGTGATGCTCTCTAGATTATCTTTTTTTTTTTTAAATGTTTGACTCGGAGACATTTGATCAAATTTTCAAAAACTAAAATATACTAAAAGACTTTCAAACGCTTAAGTTTAGTTCCCACTATTTGGGAAACGGCCATTCAGTAGATCATAGTAAATGTTAGGTAAACAACGTTATAATTCAAAACAAACACAATTAAAGTATCTCTACGGAATCGGGAAGAATGACATTTGAAACGCAAGCACTGACAACCAAGGAAGACGCAAGTACTGACAACCAAGGAAGACGCAAACAGACAACCAAGGAAGACGCAAGTACTGACAACCAATGAAGACGCAAGTACTGACAACCAATGAAGACGCAAGTACTGACTACCAAAGAAGACGCAAGTACTGACAACCAAGGAAGACGCAAGTACTGACTACCAAAGAAGACGCAAGTACTGACAACCAAGGAAGACGCAAGTACTGACAACCAATGAAGACGCAAGTACTGACAACCAATGAAGACGCAAACAGACAACGAGATGCAATAAATAATGATGCTTGTTTGTTAAATTAGCGCTTAACGTTACGTCCAGAATCTTTCAACGACATTGTGACAAAAACCAAAAGAGAAAAATCAAAATATAGGACAGGAAGAGAAGCGGCGACAGGAACGGGAAACGAAAGGAATAGAGATAGTTCAGAGAGAAGGATGAGCCCATGCAACGGCGTTTCCGCCTACTCTTCTATCGAACTTTACATGGAGATATTTATCGTGCCAGGGGGTTAACAATCCCTGTACACGGGACCGCCAGCTTAGCGCCCCCTCAAAAGGACGTGCAGATCTTTGTCTGGCCTCTACCCTTCACCCTGTCTGACTGACTACCTTTTTCGGTGTATAGTGTCTATACACCTATTGGATCACTACAAAAAACAGGCGGTATTTGCTGGATGGTCTATTTGATGGCAGACCTATTTTATCGACCAATCAGTCAAAACCCACTGACAATGCGGACATTTAGTATCTGTAAGAATAACGGCATGCTACATAACTTGCAGTACTTCATAGGTAAGTTACAATTACTTGTTGATTTATTTTCTAATTACATCTTGATATAAGAAGCTTTAATGGGCCTATTAAAACACAAAAACACAATCGGAACAGTAGAACAGTGTATACGTTCATTTACAAATTGTATGATACGCAGTTTCGTGTGTGCGGTTTGACAAGTCTTTTTTCTATCTATAGCTTTATCAACTTTAGTAATGATGTCAAATCTTATTATATGGAAATAAAATACCTGTAGGAGGATGAGCACGATTCAATATTAACATGTAAAAGCACGTCATTGTACATTCACAGAACGCGCCTTTTTAACGGTCAGTGATAAAATTACATGTTGTTATAAATAACTAATTTCAAGATGGCAAACACAAGGAACTGATTGGTGCAGTATAAGACTGACCCAGTAAATACACCTATCAGTGACCATAATCTCTAACGGCACTCACATTACATGTACTACATGAGCAAAGGGACATGTAACATAGCTTGCCGTACTTGTAACAACAAAGCAGGTTGGTTTCAGTATTTTGATCTTTTGAAACCTTGCTCATATCAGAACAGAAATCAATTTTAGAATTGAACATATACTGAAAATATATATATATATATCGTTTATCGTTTGAGTATTGTTAAATGACTTCTTATTTCTTTTCAATTGAAACTGTTATTGAGTGCGACGTTTCATTGTTTGGAGTTGCATTGGGCATAGACATCTAGCAATTGTATTTTAATATGTATGCAGTAAGTGATACATATAATTGTATCATATTGTAAAACTTATAACTTTGGAAACTAACTCCGTCTCAGTGCTAAGAACCTGACCCTCAATGTTCGCAACTGTCCTGAGACAGAAACATACAAGTCAGCTCTGTATGTTTAAGGGTATTTACGAAGATATGAGTTGCATAATGGTGATTTATTTGTTTTGTCAATTATGACTTTTCTTCGATCATTGAATCAGAGAGAGCATACGCTTATTTTTACTACAAAATATTTATTGATATCTATGTCTGTCTTAATTCACATTCTTTTTGAATAACTTGAACAGTTGTGAGGTACCTTGTCACTAAACAAAAATCAAAACAAAACCCCGTGGAACATTACCCAAGCGAATTTCCCTTATAAAGGCCGTTGCTTTTAACTTGGGAGTAATTGATTCAATATTTCAAGAAAATGTTCCAATTACAGTGACAACGATCCCATGTTCAATGTTTGTTACGGTCCTGAGATAGAAGTATAAAACATGTATAATTGTGTTCCAGAATTTAAAACGTGCTGAAAAAAATCGATCCTTTCTTTCATCAACATCATTCAAACATCCGTGAGATTTTGTCAAAAAGTACTCTCTTTGTTAAAGACAGTTGCATGAAGAAATCTAGATGGACTTCCCCATATATCTGTTCGCGGCTGAATAACGTTACGTTATGTTTGCCCTGTTGCTGTAACTAAGCATTACCTGTTTCTCCAAACTGTATTTCGATCTTTGCAAATACAACAAACTTGCAGGGGCATTGGTCTTTGATGTACAACTGTTCGATACCGGCACAAATTATATAATTGGGATACCATTACATATAGTTAATATTAAAGTTAAAGTCAGACGATGCTCTGTGTAAGGAAACTAAATAGCTTCAAAATATATAGTTGTTGATTTTTTAATTTTTCTTTGTGTAAATCATATTGCTTAAGACAGTGACTCCGTCGCAGCAATAATTATTGTTCCTTTAATTGTCGCTATTGTCCTAAAACAGAAACATACTAGTAGTAAGAGACTCTCCTGTTATATGTACAATTTGTCATTTTTTCTCTCTTGCTGATAAAGGAGTTGTTACCTTAATTATGAAACTCAGAGTAACTTATTACTGTTATCTGTTATTCAAGAAACAGCTTAGAAGTTGTATTACACAAGAAAAAATAATATTATTGAATACGAACAAGTTAACAAGAGGACGTCTAGTAAAAATTAAAATTCAAATCGACAATTTTTTATGTGATTCTTTTTGAGCCACAACCCGGATATGCACATGAACGAATGCAAGATTTTACCTTGTAGTGTCAGCTTTAATGAGGAAATTCTCAAAAGATACAAATAAAATTGCTTCAGTGGAAATTCCCACGGGGAATTCAGTATACACGCTTTATTAGAAAGTCCCGTTGGAATTTTAGCATATACGCTCTAGTCCTTGTGAATAAATTCCATATTTATCCCAGAAAGCCAATTGCAGCTCGAACTACAGACCTGGTATTCAAATAAACGAATGAAAGATTTTGCCATTTAGTAAATGTAGGAAATGCAAGCAAGCCAATATGTTTCGTAAGTAAACGTACTTGTTACAGTTAATAACTAAGACACAATCGTGAAAATGATGCATATATAGATACAGCAACAAAAACCTTTTTTTACATTCTCTGTATGATGCACAGGAAAGTTTCCTCTTGGTTGATTAAAAATAAATCGTCTTTTCATTATGCCTGATTGTACTGAACATAGGATAATGACTATTTTAATGACAACAATTTTACCCTCAATGCTCACTTCAGGTCTTAGATAGAAATACGCAAGTCAGCTCTGTATGTTTAAGAATATTTGAAACGTTAATATTTTTTAAATTTACCTTAAATTTTGCACCACTGTTCAAAAATAGATCCATTCAAGTAAACATGACTAGAAAGCATTATCTGTTATACATCTAAATGCATAAGAAAGGAAGTACTAAGATATCTTATAAGGCTAATCTTCAAAAGATATTCTCAGTTTTGTTTGCCTTTTTCTTAGCTTCAACACTAAAACATGATTACATACAGAACTACGGATTTGTCAGCATCATTAACGGTTTGTTTTAAACTTCAATAAGTCACTGGCATAACGCTTAACCATTTATTAAAAACCTTGAGAACATTTTAAGGCCACGAATAATTTTAAAATATGCCGTCGAGGATTGCAAAATCTGATAAAGGAACGAATTCACTTGATTTAGCCATGCTTTGCATTCCTTCATCAGCTCATACAGCCGTTGTATCTCATTGTGTCTCGTTCGTTGTCGCATATCTATTTGTTCTGAATCGTTTCTGCATTTTGCAATTAAGCACCCTTTACACACACAGAGATCGTTGGGCGACCATTGAGCGATCCAAAACTGGCCCGATCTCTCGACGATCTCTCAAAGTTCCGAAAAAGTCGTTTCTGTGTAAATGCGTGGGATATCCTTTTTCGCTCGTTGTGCGACCAAAATTCAATTTTTGGCCAATTTTCATGGCTATCTATAGATATATTGGAGCTACCTTGACATCGCTTGTTTTGCTACAAAGAGAGATCACGGGGAGATCTACGGAGATCGTTGAGAGATCAGGTGCGACCAGGAGAGATCACCGAGATATCACGGAAAGACCGGAAAAGATCGCTGAGACCGTTGAACACTCCTTGGGCGCTCACTGAGAGACCGTTGAGAGATTGCTCCCCTCTGCAACAGTTGAGAAATTGTTTTGGACCGAGCCAAAACTTTGAGGAGACCGTGCCGACCGTTGAGATTACTTGAAGATTATAAGAGATAAATTAGACCATGGCGATTGCTGGGCGCTCATTGAAAGATCGTTGAGAGATCTGGCCTTTTTGCATCGCTCAACAGTCTCTCAACGGTCGCCACCTGTGTGTAAAGGGGGTTTTAATCAAGTTGTTTCGTACCGTTACATTTGGTATTCTCGGATGGCATTTTAAAAAGAATTCGTGACCTTTATTGTTTTACCAATTTCGTACTGTTTTGTTGATAGTCGTCTTTTGAATAGTCACAGTGGGACTTATACTTTTATATTTTCAATTCTCCGAAACTAGCGGAACAAATTTCAACAAAACTCTGTAGAAAGCATCCCTACATGAACGGGACTTAGATTTGTTTCAATAATAGGGCTCAGTCTCTAGGGGGTGTAACTTAAGTGCCAACAATAAACTAGAATGCCTTAAGCTAATTTGCTTATATGTAGTAAAGTTTGGGCATTGAGAAACAAGTTTGTTCAGTGCATTACCCTTGGGTAAAAAAAGGTTAGGTGTTTTTGGGTCTTACTTCAATACGATTTCAAATTTGTTAACTTTTCACATTTTAGACTTGTCCCAAAATATCAGACCAATTTCATTCAAACTTGGTAGAAGGCATCCCATTGGGAAGAGGGTCCAATTTGTGAAAATGATGGGGCTCAATCCTTTTTGGGCGCCACTTATGGGCCCAAACTAATAGGTCTGGAGTTTAGTGATTTGGTATTTAGTATCTTTAGGGCACGTTGAACCGAGTTTATTCAAGGCTTGACCCTGGGTTCAAAAATAGGTAACGCGTTTTGAGGTAAAAAAAACAAAAATATTGGCAAATTGCACATTTTTGACTTCTTCAAAGTAGTAAAATCGAAAAAACCAAGACGATAACTAAAGCTATAAGTCCATGGACATTGGCAAACAAAGGGAAACTTTGGATGCACACAGAAAAAATAACAAAATATACATTTATTAACTAAAAAAGAAAAAATAATCACGAACTTCTATTAAAACACTAGAAGCGAAACCAGGTGCTTGTGATATGGTAAGCGTTTCCTGCTACACATCTATAACCTGCCGACCAATTGTTAAAGCCACTTTTCCCATTGTAACCGTGCTTGATATGAAACAGTACTTGGTAAGGGGAATTTCAGATTGTTCCAATCAATTGGTTCGGCCAACAGAGGCAACGCTTGGGGTTAAAGTTGAGAAAAATATGATAACATTTTATAATTCTTATAAATCACAAATGAAACAAAAAAATTAAATTATACGGCTGTTTCAATCAAATGGACGTTACGGCCAAATGGCTCTCTTTTGAATTCTGTTTTTTTTCTTCAAGTTATGAGAAACGCTTTGTTTATTTCATTGTTATTAAAAATCATAAGTTGGTTAGTATTTTCAAATCTAAAGAAATATGGAAGAACTGTTTAATACAATTAAGGCAATTTCTTGATAGAAAAAAGTCAAAATGCACAGGGTACTCTTATATCTTTAACGCGAGATAGGTTGGTATTTGTGCCAACGTGACCACATGTGAGTATAATTAAATAGAGGTCAAGTGATATAAGCTCTACCCCCTTCGTTGAAGTTAAAGAACACGTTTTTCAAGTTAACCTGGCTTACATTGCAAATGAACATATTAGAACTCTTAAAAATAGAGCAAACAAATCACTACTTCCGCTTATAAACAAGTAAAAGAGAAACAACAACTGTGAGGTGCGTAAACTTCTGGGAAAACGTCTATTTTTGTAAAGTCCGTAATAATTGCACACCCGCTTTGTATATATCATCTTGCACATTGTAAATCTAATAACATTTTTTAAAAAACAGATTCCCAATTAGTTCAAATTAAGTAGTGCCCATCAACTTAAAACCTCATACTACAATGTGATTTCCCATAAATGATGG
>JAUMGZ010174453.1:0-14617 GCA_032359645.1 Pododesmus macrochisma | reverse complement strand
CGAAGGGGCTGGACAAATACGTTTCGTTATCTAAAAAAAAAAAAAAAAAAAAAAAAAAAGTGGTTCATTTTTGATACTAATCAAAATAGTGTATCACATGTACTGTCTAATAAGCAACTACTATAATTCTCCTTTTGTTCAGAGAAATAATGAAATTTATTGAGACAAAATGATGTTTTCTTTTCAGATCATCTCTAGCTCACAAAGCTTATAAAAGGAACATAGATAGATCTGCATTTCATTACAAATGTCAAAATTGTGGGAAAACTTTCCAGAAGCCAAGTCAGTTGGAGAGACATAACAGAATTCATACTGGTATGATTTATTACCATGATAGTGATGAAAAATTCACGGAGAATATAATTTGTAGAATTTGTAAAATTATTATGCTTTACAACAATTACTATATTATTACAGTAATCAATTATCAACTGCACAAAGTATTGTAGTTGTTTATTGATAAAGCATATATTTTGGACAATATAATATACTCCTTGAAAAATTCTGAAAGGTGCAAGAAGCTTGAAAAGTCTTTGATAAAAAGCTATTGACATGTATAAGCAGTTGTACGATATCTTTTCTAGGCTTATGTTTAGCAATGATTTAATTATTTTACATTTCAGGTGAGCGACCATACAAATGTCCGTCATGTAATAGAGCCTTTAATCAGAAAGGAGCTTTACGTATACATATGTCCAAACACACGGGTGACCGACCATTTATTTGTGATTTCTGTCCTTCTTCTTTTGCTCAAAGAGGAAATCTCAGGGCTCATATACAGGTTTGTAAAATCTTAATGAAGAATTCAACATGAATTGTACATTTAAGCAAAAAATTTAAACTTGTTGTAAATGCTTGTGTTGTTGCAGTACCAGTTTGGACTGTCTCAGCTGTATGTAAAACCAATGTTATGCTTGTTTTTTTTTTGTTTAATTAGGGCCTAACATCACTTCAAGAGTATTTCACTTATATTGTGACAAAAGACCAAAGGGAAACAACAAACAAACAGATATCATAGCAATAGGGATAGTGCAGAAAGAAGGATTAGCCCATGCAATGTTACTTTGACTTCCGTGGACATTTTCTGACATTTCATGTAGCTTAATTAGAAGCATATAGAGATTAAAGTGTTGTTGGTTATTGAATATTTTTTCTCTTTGTAAATATGTATAAAATGAAATGTGCAGATTTGAAGAAAAAAATATTTTAAAACAATTTGTTTAATTCTACAGAGGGTACATACACTACCGAGGGACCAGGAAGGTGCTTTAAGCTTTCAATGTGAAGAGTGTAGCTGTGTCTTCAAGAAGCTTGGAAGTCTGAATGCCCATATAAGTCGTGCACATACTGATGGAAATGTAAGTTTTACTAGCTAGAGAGAAAACTGCATAATGTTCGAACATGATATCAATAGTGGTGGGCATATTAGTTATTAGTTATGTTAAAACTGTTCTGTGATAAAAATATGATTGATATTAATTGTTGAAAACTGATGGACATGTAAGTTAAATTAAACAGGTATTTTAAAAATTAATTAATCTCTTGTTCCTAGGAACCACCAACCCAGATTGAGCTGAGTATGAGAGAGCAGCGTATTGTTGATGACAATGTTATTAATCAACTATTACAGTTATCAGAACAGACGGTAGAGACATCAAACTCGGCCAATGTATGTATTTTACACATCATAAATTATATTAACTACACATAACACATGATATTATGATGTATTTGTTTTGTCAAGTTAACATTTGAAGGAGGTAAGAAGAGAGATCTATTTCAGGAGATTTGTCCCGTACTGTGTTATACATAAAGCGGTATGCATATTTTATGCAGGGTTACATAAGCTCGAACTCGTCAACCTGTCAATAATCACCTTGTTAAGTCTTGCTCCGTAAGTTTATATCGGCATCTAAAAATTTGAATTTATGAGCATCCGTTCTATGCTTATTATTCTCAGTGGGAACATAGGAATTTGTGGTCTTGGTCTTTTCATGTTCATGAATCTCCCATATTTATATGATTATAATTGTATAATATGATATCGTTGGTAGATGTATGTACCGACTTTCCAAACAATCATTTGAGAACATGTAATACCATTAGATTTAAATAAAAAAAGTGCATTATGCATGATGTTTTGAACTTCATTTTTAAATGTTATAACATTTATTTTTTAAAAAGAAGTTTTTTTTTAAAACATTTTCTTTATTTTGTATTATTTTACAGAACAACAATGACATACTCCAACAAGCACTACAGAACAGTGGTTTACCTAGTGGAGCCGAAAGTTCAGGGGAGACAACTGCTGCTACACAGACTCTTCAGGCAATAGCACCAGCAACTATAGGCATGGGTCAATCGCCCAATTCCACTTCAGTTATGAGTCATGGGATTCAAACTATCACCACAATGAATGTACATGACACCGCCACTGGTACAACTAAAAAACACATTATAAGAAAGGTAACATCTAGTATTTAGACTGGGTTTAAAATATTGTTGTCAAACCATAGCAAAAACACAAACTAGTTAAATGAAAAGAATTCCTTACCACTGGAAATTACCACTTTAAACTAAAGAATTAATAGAAAAAAATGTTGCTTCTAATACCATCAATGTTCTACATGTATGGCCTTTCATGCAAAGAAAATTTTTGCTTGTCCTTTATGTTTATAATTACATAGATACGTAAAAACATAAAATATGTAAATACAGAAATTCACTGATATCAAGCTATTACATATAAAATGTATATGAGGCAATAAATTTACTGATATCAAGCTATTACATATAAACTTTATATCGGGCACGTACTTGTTTGATATCAAACTCGGGTAGTGGTTAACAGTGTAACATTGGATGGTTTAAAAGAATACTTTTTCAGCATTCAACTAACTATTGTACAAATAACCAAATCTCACAGTTATTGTTGAGAAGCTGTCATAGATAACATGAACTTTGATGCTGTGTTTGTTGTAGATCAATGGAGTAAGATGGCATCAGTGTACATACTGTACGAAAGAGTTTAAAAAGCCGAGTGATTTAGTACGTCACATACGCATACACTCTCACGAGAAACCCTACAAGTGTACCCAGTGCTTCCGTGCGTTTGCCGTAAAGAGCACACTCACAGCTCATATAAAGACGCATACAGGTGTTAAAGAATTCAAATGTCATGTGTGTGATAAACATTTCTCCACCCAGGGCAGTCTTAAAGTCCATCTCAGGATGCATACAGGTCAGTATAACACTAAGTGATAAGATGGATTAATATTGACTAAGGTTGTTTGTTTTATGAGTGGTTTAACCTCCCTTCAACACATGTCTAGGTCATATGGAAATGGTAACATTGACTCAGACTGAAATATAGTCACCAATTATTTAAGGCCTTAAAAGTATGGTATGTGTGTTGTCTGTTGCATGGCAACACAAAGTAGGTGTAAGTAAGTGGTCAGTATAATGTTCATAGTATATATAGAGAATTTAATAGTGCTTGTCTGAAAATTGCAAAAATCTTTATGAAAGGTACAAGAGGAAACCTATACTTTTTGCATGTCGGCAGTATCTCTTTAACTCCAAAAATTTCAGTGTAAAATGGAATTGAAAAAGTTTGTTTTCTTGTCCTATTCACTTATTTTGAATTTTGAATTTATATACAGTAAAACCCTGTTATACTGCCAACTTTCGTCTGAAACTATTTTGTTCAATATCTTATCATACTATTGTACTGCTAATCAATTCATGTATGTGTTTTAATAAAAATGTATAAAGTATTTTTCTCAACAATTCATCATTTTAATACAAACTGTTACTGTTTAAAATGTTTTTATGACAGGTGCCAAGCCTTTTGATTGTCCTCACTGTGATAAGAAATTCAGGACAACAGCTCACAGGAAAAATCATATAACGTCCCATTTAAGAGAGGATGGATTGGACAAGAAACCCCGGCGTACATTTAGACGAGCTGCACGATCAGACTTATCTCTTCCAGATATTCCTCTTCAGGAACCTATACTTATTACTGACACAGGTAAAAACTTGCATAGCTACACTACCAGTGCAATGTTTCATCTAGCCCCTTTTTGCAGAGCGTTGCACCCTACCGCTTTTTTCTCGTGAAAACTTACATGTAACTGGAGGATAAAAAGAATATTCAAACTCCAAATCCAGGATTACAATATTTAAATGTATTATGGGGATAACTCCCAATTCTAAAATTACAATAAAAAGAATATTTAACATAATGATGTTCAACACTCACACAAATTGAAATATGGTTTTGTTATAAACTTGAATGTGATTAGAGTTAAATTTAGAAAGAATAATGAAATCAGTGTATGACTTATGTTTAATCACATGCACTTTCGTTATAACTTAAAAGTTTTTTATTTTTATCAAACAGTAAATGTTTTTGTATGACCTACAGGCTTGATCCAACAGCCACCACGTACAAACCTATTACACTCCTACCTTGGGGAAGCAGGCAGTCTTGATCGTCCTTTCAAGTGTGGATTCTGTCACAGAGGCTTTAAGAAGTCTAGTCATCTCAAACAACACCTTCGCTCACATACTGGTATGAGACTGTTTATTTGTAAAGATAAATGTTCTAATACTCACTTTGTCCTTGATTGATTTAACAAATTGTGTGAATAATACAACCAAAGAAAGATCACCTTATTACTGATCAATTCGAAAATCCCCAAATAACAAATTGGTTTGAATTTTTAAAAAATTTGAAAAAAATTTATTCTGAAAAAAATAAAATACTATATATAAATATCATGTGAGATAACTCAACACTTTCCTTTTCATTTCTAGTTTCATATAAATTAAACCATGCATATTAATATTTTTCTATAGGTATGCTTTGCTTTATTGTTTAATTAGTGTTATTGCATTCTCCATACTTAAAAGTAAAATTTTAATTAGTTTATATGAAAAAATAATTTTGTCAGTACAAACAAATGTAAATTTCAGGAGAGAAGCCATATAAATGTGTAACATGCATGAGAGCGTTTGTGTCCAGTGGTGTGCTGAAGGCTCACGTACGCACACATACCGGCGTCAAGGCATACAAGTGTGGACTCTGTGACAGTACCTTTACTACAAACGGCAGTCTTAAACGTCACATGTCTACACACAGTGAGGTTAGACCGTTCATGTGTCCCTACTGTCAAAAGACCTTCAAAACATCTGTCAACTGTAAAAAACACATGAAAACTCACAGGTAAACCCAGTTTTACATATATGCATACTCAATAATTAAAAAGCCTAATTTATTTATTGTAATTTAATCCAGAGTAGTGTTTCGTTAATTTTGAGTTATTCATGAAAGGAGAAAATATCAATTTATTTGTTTGGAGTGAAATTTCTAATGAAATTTATTTATTGTAATTTAATCAAGAGTAGTGTTTCGTTAATTTTGAATTCTTCATGAATGGAAAAATAACAATTCATTTGTTCAGAGTGATATTTCGAATGTAATTTATTTATCATTATTTAAAGATTTTAATACTGAATAAAGTGGAAAAGAGAAAATATTATTTTATTACCATTACATGTTTGCATGATTGTGATATTGTAGACATGAGCTGGCTATACAAGCTATACAGAATACTCCTGGTCAGGGTGACGATGCCTTGCAGGACGACAGTCCGACACCGGCCAACGAAGCTGACCTCCTACGAGAGACACAGACTGACCAATTAACCCAGGAGTTAACGTCCAGTAATATCACACAGCAAGATATAACTCAACAAAGTTTACTGAATCAGACTGGTATAGAGTTGAGTACAGTAGATACCTCATTAGATCAACATCTACAGCAGACTCTTAACCAACAGGTAAATACCATAGTTTAGAGAGGATTATGTTGAACAGGTTAATTATACATAGAATGTATACAGTTTGACATGAAAATTATTCATTAGAAAAGATGAATGGTAAATTATTCATTGGACTGTACAAAGATGGACAGGAAAATTATTCATCAGCAGTTTAAAGGATAGAGTTGAACAGATAAATTATTCAGCTGAAATTAAAGAATGAAATTGAACAGGTAAATTGTTTATCAGCAAGGATTAAAACAGGTAGATTTTTTATCAGAAAGGATAAAGTTGATTAGGTAAATTATTCATAAAAATCTAATGGATGAAATGGGAAATTTATTCATCAAAGTATGAAATAAAATAGGTAATTATTCAACAGAAATTTAAAATGTGAAATTGAATAGGTAAAGTCGGTTGTTATTAAAGTTGTATAGGGACCTATTTTAAAATTCTATTAAATGAAACAAATAATAAATAAAAATAAAAGCCACAAAGTCATTAATGTGCTTTAATATGTTTAAAAGTATTTAAGTGGAATAGTTAAAAAGTTCATATCTGAAGAAGAAAATTCAGGCCATTAGTGACTACAATTTAACAACTTAGAAAATAAAAATCAAAATGTGCAATATAATATTTTCATTCTTTCAGATTTTTGGACAAACTCAGATTTTCAATCAAAGTCTTCTGGGAACAGGACAACAGTTTAGTCAGCTAAACAACCAATACACCATCCAGGTATGTTACAGTACAAAAAAACCAATCAAATTCTTTAAAGGCTTAGCCTTCCTCATCTGTAAAAGGTGGTCCATTTTCAAAGATAATCAACCAAATAACAGGGGAACTGAATGTAGAGAAAACAGTTTGACTTAATTTTGTTCTTGTTCATTTTATTGACTAATCTTAATTCTATGTTAACTTGTATTTTAAGTGAGCATCGTCATATATTTACAGATACTTTCTACATTCATAAACGGTGGGACAACTCTTGACAGAATTATCATTTTGTAGGAATTTTTTTGAAATATCGCAACCAATTAAAATACAAGTTATATGTTAACAGTTTTAAAAAAAACTCTACATGCATCCGGGAAGACACAACAGTAATGGTACTAACATGTGGGCTTTCATTAAACTGTGAAGTGTTACTGACATTAAGTAATGTATTGTATCTTCCTGAAATGTATTTATTTTGTCAAAGCCAAACATTTTCCCACAAACCTTCTGTAGCTGCACTGCCATGTTTACTCTTCAGCTGAATGTGGACAGAAGAAAGTCCAATTTGATTGGACTCTTTTTTTCAATGACAGCAAATATCGAACCAGGGAAACGGGAATAAATTATTAGCAAGGAATCATTTGCAAGTGTGAAGCTATTTCCAGCTGACCAATGGTAGATAAGTGGAGTGAGAGAGAGAGAAAAAATCAGTTCTGGGTATCCAAAGAAAAGCATGAGATCTGTGGATGTCTTCTTCTGACAAAATAGCTTTATACCAGCTACAGGCAAAGTGCCTTACTCAAGTGCACTACTATCAATATCTATAAATGATGATGCATTTCTCATGACAAAATATGAATGAATAGTATATGTAACATTTGATTACATTTTAGAACCAGCAGTTGCAGAATAACATTGATATTAACTACAATGGATACAGTCAAGGAGTTACCTCCCTTAATACATCACTACCCAGTACATCAATGCAAAATATACTGCCAACAAAGTAAGACTTTAGTTAGTAATGCGTGAAAACTTCACATTTAATTGGTTATAGAGTAACATTACCTACAAATGATGTATATTTCTTATAAGTAAATGTTGTTTGTATATCTATAATTACAGTTCAGCCTTCATCCAAATCATCAGAATTTTATTTGCTATTCAGGGATGGTTTAGTATAAACATTCTTGGCACTTTTCTTTGTGATAAATAAAACGTTGATTGATCAAATCAGCATCTTTGTGGTAACTGCCCATGTTGGTTTGCAAGTTCATTCCTTTGATGTGGCTATTGTATATTAGACAATATCCTTTGTACTGATGATCCTATTTCTATTTGTTTTATATTCAGTAGATGAAAAAAGTAGAAATTTATTACATGTGTTTTATAAAAATTATTGACTACAGTGAGATGAGACTACAGGATAATCAAGATGGAGAGTCTACAGCTGTACAGGAGACAACAGAACAGGCGGCCCCCATGTCTATCATAGGCCAGGACGAAGAAGACGGCAAGCGTCTGTACAAATGTGACTACTGTAACAGAGCGTTCAAAAAATCTAGTCACTTAAAACAGCATGTCCGATCACACACAGGTAACTAAACCAGCATGTCCGATCACCCACATGTAAATAAAACTGCATGTCCAATTGTGTGCAGGTAATGCATGATTCATACAGAAAGCTTTAAGATGTACAGAGTGTATATGGTTGTACAGTGGTAAATTGTTGTCATCATCATGCCATACATTGACCCAATTTCTCTTATAACATTTGTCTCAAATTCATGTTTGATCACACTAGCAATTATCCAGAGAACATAGGTTTCTGATGATGCACCAATAGTAACTACTAACGCAAGTGGGACCAAAAGTTCTTCCTATAGCAGTGACTGTTTAAGAAAAAAAGAAAGCAATGTTTTCAGAGACATTATACTTTAACTTTATTGTGAACTTGTTGACTGACATGTTTTGTGTTCATCTTTTACAGGAGAGAAGCCATATAAATGTATGACGTGTGGTAAGACGTTTGTATCACAAGGTGTACTCAAGTCACATTTACGTACGCATAACGGCATTAAAGACTACAAGTGTCACGTGTGTCAGGCGCTCTTTACAACCAATGGATCGCTGACTCGACACATGAATATCCACGTCAGTCAACATCCGTTCAAGTGTCCACTGTGTCCTGAAACATTCCGAACGTCCTCGTTATGTAAACGTCACATGAGATTCCACAGAGAAAGTAAGACTTATCTTGATAAGTATTTATCACATATGTATTTTAATATAAAAGTTATTTTAATATATGTCAGTTAAGATAACATAGTACAGTCAAACCTGCCTTGAAAGACCACTCAAGGGAACCAAGAAAAGTGGCTTTTGTAGACAGGTGGTCTTTAAATACAGGTTTAATTTAGTTGAAATACGAAGAGAAGGAATCTACAAATTCTGGCTTTTAAAGACAGGTAGTTGTTTAAAAGAGGTGGCCTTTAAGGCAGGTTTGACTGTACATGTATACTCAAGCCTCGAAAAAATGGAAAATATAATAATCATCTCGTGTGTTATTAACCATAACTAATCAAATCTCATATGAGAACCTCTATATATCCATTAAGTTATCAACAGTATGTAACCACTATGAATCAGTTAATACATCAGAAGTGAATATTGTTGTGACAGTAAATAAATGTAAAAGTGTATCAATTTTCTGTTTTCCTTTACATAATAAATGTGTATATTTATGGAAAGTTCTTTAAAATATGCACGCACGCACGCACACATGCATGCATGCACACACACACACACACACACACACACACACACACACACACACAAATTTCTAGAGTTATTTTTAACTTTTAATATATATGGGTGAAAGTTTTCAATATTTTGACTGATTTCAGTGTTTGGAAGATTTATTCTTCTATGTTACTTATACCAAATACATGACCTTTCATAATACTTCAGTATTTTGGTCATCTTGATACTTTCACCCTTGAATTATATTTGAATTTTACTTTGTGTCTTAAGATCAAAGCTGAACATACTTTTTACAGGTACTAATGAGGAGGATGTAGCATTAAACAAGAAGCTAAAATCCACCATTGTCCAGATCACCGACGAACAAGCTCAGGAACTGTCTCGGACGGCTGAAGAGGAAAATTTATCTATATCTGAGAAAATCCTGTTGGAATCTGCCACAGAAAAACATAAGGAAGACTTGGTAGGAATAAAAAAAATTAAATAAGCTAAATTATCATTGTTTAAAGTTTGTCCATGTTTAATCTTTAGAGATAATAACAGAAGAAATGTTATGAGTTTATGTTATTTTATACATTTTACTGTTTAAATGTAAGGTTGCAGATACATGTGTATGTCCCATAAAGTCTAATAAAACAATTGTTGCAAAAACAACACTTTAAAACAGTCTATACATTTTCAAGTGAAGTTTTTCAGGATGAAAAGTAGACTAAATAGACTTTCAGAAGTATATGGTACCATTTACACTATCACCTTGCTAACCACTCGGACAGTATATCATATATGCAATGCATAACAGACTTCAATTATTGAATAACATTGAATAAATCATCTTATTTTAGGAAGCACAACCTCCTGCACCACACGTTCATAAAGGAGGCAGCAAGCATCCTCATGCGTGTACATACTGTAATAAAAGTTTTAAGAAACCCAGCGATCTTGTACGTCATATCAGAATTCATACAGGAGAGAAACCATTTCAATGTGACGTCTGCTCACGAGGATTCACAGTCAAATCTACTCTTGACAGTCACTTGAAAACCCATGCTCAAAGTAAGTACGAAAAAAATCAGGGTTAAATATGCTCTTGACAGTCACACTGCAAAATATCACAGTTACATCAACTCTTGACAGTCACCTGAAAACACACACTCAAAGAAAGTACTGCAACAGAAATCAGTCAATTTACTTGTGACAGTTATCTGTAAACAAATGCTCAAAGTAGGTACTGCAAAAAAAACACAGTCAATCTACTCTTGACATTCACTTTGCAAAGCATCACCCACACATATTAATCTGCTCTTGACAGTAACCTAAAAAAACACACTAAAAAAAAAAATAAGTACTGTTAACGTCTTGGTCAAATGTACTATTGACATTCAGTTTGCAAAACATCAGGGTCTAATCTTCTCTTGAAATTCACCTGAAAACACATGCTCACAGTATAGTAGGTTCTATGGAACATCAAAGATAAATCGATTCCTGGAAGTCTTGAAGTCAATGTTAAAGATAATCAGTATTATATGCTCTGGACAGCTGTATGAATTCCATTTAAATTCCTTTTGTATAACAGTGTTGACCATAAAAAACAAAAAACATATTTTTAGTTTCATTTTGACAAATCAATTTTTACAGCAATCATTTGATAAATACTGAGCCTTTACTGTGATTAAGTTATATGCTTTGCTAGCCTCATTCATGTGATGACTACAAGCAACCTTCAGTAGAATGCTAGCTTTTAAGATAAATTTCGCATTATATATTTTTCAAAGTACTTGTACATTTTTGTATTTTTCATAATTTCTGACCAGAATCACCGTTATACCTTTACTGCTTATTTTTAGCTTCAAAGTTGATAGAAATATATCAAAAGTGTTGCACTTTATTCAATATATCTCTTGCTTCTATCGTTTTCAGATGACAAAAGGTTCAAGTGTCATGTGTGTGGATCCTTATTTTCTACAAAGGGAAGTCTGAAAGTGCACATGAGACTTCATACCGGCGTAAAACCATTTAAGTGTAGTTTATGTGATCAAAAGTTCCGAACCTCTGGACACAGAAAGAGTCATGTGTTGTCACACAATCCAGACCAACATCAACCTAAACGTAGAAAGACTCATGTAACCGCCGCCACGCCAGCATTAACTGTGATAGATCAGGACACCCAACAACAAGTTAATCTTATGTCTGCCGATATGCAGAACCAGATAATCACTCAAGGAAACAATGTTGGTCAGGTGATCAATATCGACCAATCAATGCTACAGTCACAAAATGTGTTGCCCGTCTCGCTGACGGTACAGGAAAATCTTGGGGTTAACGAGAGTGCTCTAGCTGCACATGTGTTGCAGGGCTTAGAGGGAATACAGTTACAGTTGAGCGGTAACATAGCTCAGGGTATACAGATCACTGGACTAGACCCCAACATCTTCTCACAGACCGTACAGATAGACAGCACCCTCCTGCAGCAGCTACAGAACCAGGGTAATGTCAGCATCACCATCAATCCAAACATTGTGACGCCACAGAACACACTACAGGCGGCTGATCCTAATCTTGTACAGAATATCCAGAACATGCAGGTACAAAATATTGCTCAAGAGCAGATGAATCCTAACGTCGTCATACAACCTATGTCTACGATCACCGTGGACGGTCAACAGGTCATGCAGCTCCAGGGACTCCAGGCTGTCAATCATCAGATGCCTATCCCGGTTACCACGGTACCCATATCCATGTCGACACCCGTGTCGGTACCTGTACCAATATCGGGACCCATTGCCAACGCTCAGGTGTCGCATCAAGACAATGCGCCCAGCTCCTTTGTGGTGAGCAGTGATGGAATGATGGAGACCGACCAGACTGTACGTATCACTTTATATCAAAGTTCAAAGTTCAAAGTTCAAACGATGGAAATTTACAAGATATGATATATACCATATATGATCTAATAAGCTCCCCTCCCTTTTCCAACACCTTCAGTCCTGTGTAATAGCTAAGATCCTTTATGGTAGAGCATTGCAGTACATCTATTCACATTGTTTGGACTCGTAATATAATCCTAATAAGTAGACCCTCTACTTTTTCTAAAGGTTAAATACAGTATTTATAATGCATAGCAAGTCAAAGTTAAAACAGCAGACATTAGGATATGATATAGATATGAATAAATCATAGTATTTACATTAAGTTTTATATTGTTGAAGTACTGTTTTATATAACCTGCTTGAATGTTTAAACTGTATTGTGTAGACAATATTTATGCTCCATTGATTTAAATGCATAAGATATTGGAACAAATGTGTATTTAACTTGTTTTTAATGAATGAATTGACAACTGTATCAACACTATTGTAGGACATATCGTCACAACTTTTACATATCGTCACAAACTTTTACAATCAGATTTTTCTGTGTCATTTTCATAGTGTACGGAAAGAAAAATATTGAAAATTGATGTGTGGATAACAAAAAACATTTACATTTACATTTCAAATATACATGTATTTGTAGATCAACAAATTACATTTTTACACAGTGTAGGGAAAAGGATTCATATTGAAAATTGATCGTGATTATAAAAATATATTTGCAGTCACATTTAAAATATATTTGTATTTGTAGATGAACACCATAACTTCAGAAGGAGAGCTGCCTATCATCCCCCAGGCTACTACAAGTCTAGATAACACTGTAGATGACGAGGAGGATATGGAAGAAGATGAACTAGATGAAGAGGATGCAGATTTAGAGGATGCAGCAGGCATTGTGGGAAGTGTTGATGAGGATTCGTCCGTGCTGTTACATGAGCACGAGAATCTCACACATGGAATGGAGTCTGGCAATATAAGCCTTAGTGATGCTGTACAAACCTCCAACACAGGAGAAGATGCCAAATTCCTAGAACCTTCCACAGAATTCTTGTGTGGCGTAAGTATACAATGAATTTGTATGTGGTGTAAAGTTGAGTAGAACCTTCCACTGAATTCTTGTGTGATGTGATGAGTTTGTATGTGGTGTAAGTATACTAAAACTTTCTGATGAGTTCGTGTGTGGCGTAAATATACTAGAACCTGCTGATGAATTTGTGTGTGGCGTAAATATACTAGAACCGTCTGATTAGTTCATGTGTGGCTTATATATACTAGAACTGTCTGATTGGTTCATGTGTGGCGTAAATATACTAGAACCTTCTGATGAGTTCGTGTGTTGCGTAAATATTCTAGAACTTTCTGATGAGTTCATGTGTAGTGTGTATATACTAGAACTTTCTGATTAGTTCATGTGTGGCGTAACTATACTAGAACTCGCTGATGAATTTGTGTGTGGCGTAAATATACTAGAACCTTCTGATGAGTTCATGTGTGGCATAAATATACTAGAACCGTCTGATGAGTTCATGTGTGGGTTTAATATACTAGAACCGTCTGATGAGTTCATGTGTGGCATAAATATACTAGAACCTTCTGATGAGTTCATGTGTGGCATAAATATACTAGAACCGTCTGATGAGTTCATGTGTGGCATAAATATACTAGAACCTTCTGATGAGTTCATGTGTGGCGTAAATATACTAGACCCGTCTGATGAGTTCATGTGTGGCATAAATATACTAGAACTGTCTGATGAGTTCATGTGTGGCATAAATATACTAGAATCGTCTGATGAGTTCATGTGTGGCATAAATATACTAGAACTGTCTGATAAGTTCATGTGTGGTGTAAATATACTAGAACCGTCTGATGAGTTCATGTGTGGCATTAATATACTAGAACCGTCTAATGAGTTCATGTGTGGCGTAAATATATTAGAACCGTCTGATAAGGTCGTGTGTGGCATAAATATACTAGAACTGTCTGATGAGTTCATGTGTGGCATAAATATATTAGAACAGTCTGATAAGGTCGTGTGTGGCATAAATATACTAGAACCTTTTGATGAGTTCATGTGTGGTGTAAGTATACTAGAACCGTCTGATGAGTTTTTATGTGGGTTTAATATACTAGAACTTTCCACTCAATTCTTTAGTGGAGTAGAATTTTCTGGTGATTTATTTCATTGCGTAAATGTAGTTTAATGAATACTGAGTAGGTTATGATAAATATAGTCTTGAAGTGTTTACTTGTTCCAAGAATTTTTAATTAGGTATATTGGTATGATGAAATGTAAAAATTTCCCTCATGTTTGTATATTTTAATATCATTAAAGGCCTGTATTTAAGATCCCGCCCAGTTTTTTTTTGTGGGAGGAGTTCATTTGACATAATCTGTAGACAGTGATGGGTAAGGCAATAAAATTGCCCCAGGTGG
>JAUMGZ010174442.1:0-14617 GCA_032359645.1 Pododesmus macrochisma | reverse complement strand
GACAAAAGACCAAAGGAGAAAAACCAAAAGATAGAACAGGAAGAGAAGCGGTGACAGGAACGGGAAACGAAAGGAATAGAGATAGTTCAGAAAGAAGGATGAGCCCATGCATCGAATTTTACATGGGGATCTTTATCGTGCCAGGGGGTTAAAAAAATCCCTGTACACGGGACCGCCATTTTAGCGTTCCCTCCGAAGGACGTGCAGATCTTTGTTTGACCTCTACCCTTCAACCTGTCTGACTTGGGTGACCTTACCAGAAACACAAGTTCCCGCCAGCATAGCTCTCCAGAACATCGAGAGGCGCGAACTTCTCTACCGCGATAAGGTGTCTAGCACAGGGAAGACATCGGTAGTGTGTGACAGGCCCTTAAGCAAATACTATTTTACGTGCTCAACAGCACCACTGGAGATACTGATTATTCCTTTAGTTCTAGTTAACACATCAGTTAAGCCTATGATCATCAATTCTTATTTTTGTGCGATACGGACGTCTTACTAACTTGTTTTGCTTTAACCGACTTGGCTCAATAACCGTACTTTTTTTGTTTATGCCACCAACGTCATTAAGAGAAATGAGTATGTTCTAGAACTATTTTGGGTGTTGCATGATACTATTCTTCCTCCGTATATGTATAGTCTGGTGTAGAAAGTTTTGTGCTATTTGTTCCAAAACACATGCATCGTCACATTCTGAACCATAAAGCACCGTGAAAGTTGATCAAAATACGCAAAGGAACCATAGAACCAAATATGAATGTTTACAATATATTTTATCGTAATAACTGCCATGAATATCTATATATTGTACATACATGCACCTGATCAATGTATATATCATAATAACTACCATGAATATCTATATACTGTACATACCTGAGACGACTACAGACAAGATGAAACACATCATTAAACGAACGAAGGCCATCGTGTACAATTCTCCTATCTCCCAGTTTTGTAGAGTGTTAGATACGTGAATTAGTAAACCTTTTATACTACCAAAACTTAATCATATAGTCGTTAACATCCTGTGTTCAAATGTTATTCTCCCTAAATTTGTAATCATGTAAAATGTCAAATTTAATATGTAGTTAGACATATTTAAGTAACACACTGCATTGATGAGACGTAGAACGGTCCCGTTTATGTCTCACAATTACACGATCAAAATACATGGCAATTACATTAAATGATTTGTTTGGCAGAAATTCAAATTCAATTTCAAATTCTAATTCTCTATTTCCAATTAATAGCCCAAGATGGGACATGATGACAACCGTACTTCTAATATTAAACATTAGAAAAACATAAATGGGCAATACAATATGCAGTTTAATGATATAACAATCAACATTATACACTTGTTAGTGTAAATCCTACATCTAAAGATAGATCAAATGTTGTGTAGTCATATATATTATACAAGTCTCGTTGTTATACATAGCATTTTTATAATAGATGGCAACCTTGTCTCTTGACCAAGTTAATAAGCTAATGAGGTTGCCAAGACGAAGATGAGACCAGGAGTCGGTGCTATAGGCCAATGGGTGTTTTAAATAGTTTTAAGTAGAGACTTAAAAAAAATAAATACAACAAAAATAAAATGATCATGTGTACACTAACTACATGTACTAATGCGATTAACAGGTATTTTGTTCATTTCTAGTAACACCATGATTATAATTATGTTATATAATAAGATGAAAAAATCATAGTATATTGATACAATACTAATTATAATATGTTATAACTAAAATCGTTATAATTTCTAAGTTATTATCGTAGTGCACCTGGTCCCTTATCTGAGAAAACAAACCTATATATATAGGTGCCTTATCTTACTTGGAGTCACCGATGAGCTCAGAAAGATTGCATCCCTTGTGGTGTTTTACTGTCTGAAGTCTCTTTTCAGCAGAAAACCCTCTCTTTTATTTGGTATCACTTCTCGTTTTTGCCGATAGAAGTTCGACATGTTTCCTTTCCAGTTCGATAACGGTGTTAACAACCTAAACTTTGGAATTCATAAGAAACACATATTCACAAATGTAATTTAATTTCCAGTTTCAAAAAATTTACCAAATATCTTACTTTTAAATTTAGACAGGAGTGATTACAAGACACAAAAATGGTTTATAAATAATTTTCTTGAAATGGTTGATGAAATGTTCTGATATTAATTATAGTTCGTGTTAAATATGTGTGTGTAAATATTAGGTCAAAATGGCGATTCAAAACGGCGGCCATCATTAGAACATATAAATACTTAAAAGGTGAAGTTCCAATTCTGTCGAAACCTTTTTTCTTTTTTTTTTTTAAATTTTGCACCCATGTTACTTTAGGTCGAAATATACAGAAAATAGAGTTTTAAGCTACACAAGGTGGGGTATATCAAAATAGACCTCCTTGTAGAACACCTTGTCTATCAATTCAGATACTCCAAATATTTTCCATGACAACTGTACAATTTTGCTGAATTGCTTGAATATTCTATTTTAAGTCACTGTAGACAAACTAAGTATTACTTTGAAACCAAATATATAAACATTGAACACATGTGTCAGGAGTTACAGCATTTTTCCATTAATAAATTGTCTGCAAAAATGGTTTGAAATAGGTATTAATGGCAATTTCATTTACAGATAAAAAATTCCTAAAGGGTTGACACTTCTTAACGTTTCTAAAAAGGGCCATATATGAATTTTACAGAATATTTGAAACCTGTGAAACACTTTTTCAGCACATTGATGGCGGCTTATTAAAATAAGTACTTAGACCAAATTTGTCAGAAAGCATCTTAAAGAGAAGGGAATTAAATATAATACAAAAGAAGTCTCTCAACCCCCAGCCCTGTTGATTGGTGAGTTGGGGTAAAATGAGGTTAATTTGATCGTGACCCTTTAAACGATATCTCATAAACTACTTATCAGATTTCAACCAAATTTGACAGAATGCATCCTTAGGGAAGGGGTTCAATATTATACCAATAAATGAAGTATCTGACCCCCAGGGAATAGGTGGAACTACTGGCCATATTTCAATCCAATTTGAAAGGATGTATCTTTAGGAGATGAGAATACAAGATTGTACAAATCAAGTATCTGGCCATCAGAGGAACACGAGAGTGGGGTCAAAGGTGGTTAACGTACATACCACATGGTCACAGAGGTAAAATCCCATACATGTTGAGCATTGACTATTTTATTATAACATTTAAAAGCTATATTGTTTAGATTAAAGCCATTTTGGCCATAGTGTAAGGTTAAAGTCATGATGTAAAAGGTCAAGATCATAAAGGTTAACATTTTTATATTTCTATGGTAGATGCTGCATGATAACATTATGAAGGAATATGTAGGAATTGCCGCTAAGTGTGTACTGATGCTGGTTTAGTTTTCGTTTTTTGTCTATTTTCCCAAAGCACAAGTGATGGGGCATTCATACATTTATAAAAGTTACATCTAAGACCATTCATCATATTGTATATATGACCTATATGTTGTGGTCCGATGACTTTGTTTAATGCTGAGTTTAGCATTTGGCACATCGTTAACTTTGGTTTCTAGACCTTTTTTCAAAAAGTGTTTTGGCATTCATACATGGGTCATGGTGCAAACTAACTTGAGCATAAGTAATTGTTGTTTTAGCGCAAGAAAGTTGCCTCCTAAATGCGGTGAGAGAACGTGATTGACTAAAAAAATTGTTATGGCTTTCCTGGCCTTATTGAAAATACTTCGTCTTGACATATTCGACTGACCATGAAGCATATGTATATGTTCAGATATATCAGGGCAGCGGGTGTTTGCTTTGTTTAGAAGGTGTGGGGATAGAGAGTTCGTTATTTGTTGATTTTTGTTTAAAAAACGAATTTTCATGTTCCCCATTGTTGTAAATATTGTGATATTATTAAAAAAAAACTCCATACATTTATTACAGCAATGTAATGCCATTCCGCTATATCAAGAAAACCACAGTAATATAAGTATTTAGTCATTCCGACTTGGCAATCCTGGGTCTACATGTAAATGGTCTCAGACCTATTTTATGATACTTCCCCTCTGTTGCAATAGATCAATAAACTAAGACGCATGGTGTGGACAAGTTTTGAGTCCCATGAAAGGATATCACTAACTTTAAAAGTAGTTGTAAATTAAACTTTTCGATTGTACCAACAGAACATACATTATTTTCCAATGAATGGGTAATACGGAATGCTGTACCTAACATATTCGTTATAATTTGTGTGGTTTGTCTTATTCTTTCATGAACTTACTTCTGATATACACAGGCTGTATAATGTCAGGAACTTTTAAATACCTATATTCTACAAGAATTACTATAAGCTATTGCATTTAATTATAGGAAGCAAATAAAAGGTTTTCTACAAGGTGGTACATGTACAATTAAGCAAAATGGGTTTTATAGGTAGTTATTTTTATATTTTGACAACTTTATGCTAACATATTAATAGCATGTCCGCATCATGTCTCATTCAACTTTAAAAAAGTTGAGAAAATATGTATTTTAACTATTGCTTGTGGAAAAAGATGTTTCATAGCTTTCGATAAGCCGTCTTCAATATGTTGAAAAAGTGTTTCACAGGTGTCAAATATTCTTTATTTTTTGATATGAAAAGTTCATATATGGCCTTTTTAAGAAAAGTTTAGAAGTGTCAACCCTTTAGGAATTTTTTTTAATCTGTAAATGAAATTGCCATTAATGCCTATTTTAAACAAATTTTTCAGACAATTAAATTATGGAAAAAATGCTGTAACTTCTGACAACTTTTTTCAATGCTTACATATTTGGTATCTAAAGTGATCTAAAAAAGAATATTCAAGTAATTCAGCCAAATTATACAGTTGTCATGGAAAATACTCGGGGTATCTGAACTGATAGACAAGATGTTCAACAAGGAGGTCTATTTTGAAATACCCCACCTTGTGTAGCTAACAAACTCTATTTTCTGTATATTTAGACCTAAAGTAACATGGGTTCAAAATATAAACTACACCTTTTAAGTATTTATATGTACTTATGATGGCCATTTTGAATCGCCGTTTTGACGTACTTAGAGACATTTTCCAGATTGCCAATATAGGTTTTTGAATTAGGGATACCTCATTTATGGTGAAAAGGTATGTTGGACCAAATCCCCATTAAATGCCGTGCAACTTTTATACAGTCACGATAGAGCCGAAATGGAACCAGACTATACATAGACACAAAAATTCACCTTACTTATGCGTACTACATGGTGGTCTGTCAGGTCTTGTTGTTGTAGGAGCCGTAGCTCATTTTGACCGTACAGTTAATACAATAAGCCACCGTAAAGCTACGGATCGTAGATCTGTGTAAGGATACACTAAACCCAAATCAGGAAATTTTCATTTTCACTTCTTATGAACCAATTAAGTGTCAAAGAACACATAATAAAATTTCCAGATATGTATAAAGTAACAGTAATGAGTAATAATTACTTGTAATTTTTGTAAACAGATCCATGTGTACACCATGCTTATTTTGATTACACTGGTCAGCGTTTAACCGATCACAGAGTCATAAAACTCCCTGTATGTAATGGAGGTACTTAAGCCTGATTGTTCAGGTGTGTATTGTCTGTATTATCTGCCTCTTCATCTTTTCACTGTACTATTTGTAGCAAAGTGACTCTGCATGGTCAGCCATTAGTAGGCCACACTTCTCTATGGCAAGCCATCGTAGGGAATTTCTAATATTAGTAATTTATTTATTAATATTAATAATTCATTTATTAATATTAATAATTTCTTTATTATAATAATAAATCAGCGCCCTCTACTAACGAACGGTATAAATGATTGCTCCCCTGACAAAATGACGGATACTATAACGCAGCTCTACAGGGTTGCACAAGAGGCAAGAAATGCCCTTACTGATAGCGTTTTTGAAATATTATTATTTACACAACTGCAGATTTTCAGTAAAGTGTCTGTTCCAACGACACTGGACACCAACATAAATGTGGGCGCAACATGCATACCACCACGTATCATCCTACTTTCACTTTCGGTATCGCAATCGAGTGCTCGTTACAGAATATTATATATTATATTTAATATTAATAATTCCTTTTTTAATATTAATAATTCCTTTTTTAATATTAATAATTCATTTATTAAATATTAGAAATTCATTTTTTAATATTAATAAATACTGCCATTTATTTATATTAATAATTCATTTATTAATATTAAAAAATACCTATAAATAACTTTGTGAATTTAACCGACAAGAGCTGCTCCCGTTTGAGCACGGGAATTTTCATTCCTAGAGCTAGAGTCGGGCTAGGTCTCTCGGCCTTTAGGACTTGGGCCTAGCACTTTTCAAAAAATGGGATATGGTGGCCATTAAAATGCATTATGTCGTTTGCTGAAAAATATTGAAACCGCTGTTTCTGCAAATAATAGCGTCGAAGTGGATAATCTGTAACGAGCACTCGATTGCGATACCGAAAGTGAAAGTAGAATGATACGTGGTGGTATGCATGTTGCGCTCACATTTATGTTGGTGTCCAGTGTCGCTGGAACAGACACTTTACTGAAAATCTGTAGTTGTGTAAATAATAATATTTCAAAAACGCTTTTAGTAAGGGCATTCCTTGACTCTTGTGCAACCCTGTAGAGCTGCGTTATAGTATCCGTTATTTTGTCAGGGAAGCAATCATTTATGCCGTTCGTTTGTAGAGGCGGCAATTATTTATATTAAGAATTCATTTATTAATATTAATAAATGATTTATTAATATTAATAAATAAATTCTTAATATTCATAAATGAATTTTTGATATTAATAAATGAATTTTTAATATTAATAAATGCTTCCATTTACTAATATTAAAAAATCATTTATTAATATTAAAAAATCATTTATTAATATTAGAAAATCCCTATTTTTGTCCACGATGGCTTGCCATTGTTGTTGGTGGGATGGGATTCAATGAGATGGGGAGGAGTTAAAGAAGTCACGTGTCCCTTTTGACTTACGTCATATTGCGGTAATTGCTGTAAACTTTAGTTCTCTCCTTGGTGTGAAGCCAATAAATAAGAGTCTCAACCCAAAGGCCTGTCCAGCCAGACAGTCGTGACCTCTGACGCCGTTATTTTCTTCGTTTCCGTTTCACTTGACAGCGGTATTTTTGCTCGCTACGTGACTCCAGTACAAAGATTTACGACAATCCATATACATGTACAAACAACTGCTGTTTCGGTTATTCTTTTTTTTAATTTTCCAAATTTTTTATTAAAAAGTATAAGTTGTAAGATAAAACTCGCATGACGATATACCACTTTATTTCTTATCGTGGGGTAGTCAAGGAAACATTTCACGCCTTTTCAATAGAATTAACGATAGGTTTGATTATTTTGATTATTTAAAGATAGGTGCAACTATTTCAATATATGCTAATTTGGCGTTCAATATTAATATTGTGTCACACTTTTTTAAATTATGTAACATCATTCTAATTCTTATATTTGAAAACGATTCGAGAACATGTCTACATGTATAGATTGAAGAAATTAATTTCAATCAATTCATGGGGTTTGGTCATCCAGGATCATGATGACTTCGTTATAATAGAAAGAATTGAGTTAAATAATTAAAGAAAAAAAATCAAATAAAAGAACAAAACCATTTATGTGAACTGAATTTCAGCACACTCCTAGGCCCATATATAAGGCATTTATGCAGCCAAGTGGTGACTTTTTAAATTAGGCAAAAACGTGTTTTGCATGGTTTTAAAATGGATAAAGTTCAAGTGCCAGATTAATTAGATATACTAGAATTAAAGAAAGTCAAGTTTATTCGACACTTGTTCATGATAATGTTGTAGATTCTATTTATACTGTTTTTTTCTATTCCTATCCGGTTAATGATTTTTCTCCTTTGCTCTATCATCACTATAGAGGTGAAACATGCTTCTTTTTTAAGAGTACACGGAATGACACGGAAGCATCGCGGCAGGTGACACATGTGTAGCAGGAAACACTTACCCATGTCGCGAGCACCTGGTTTCGCATCTAGTTTTTTAATAGAAGTTCGTGGTGTTTCCCTTTTTAGTTAATTAATGCATACTTGGTTCTTTTTTCTGTGTTCGTCCAACGTTTTCCTTTTGTTTGCCCATTGCAATGGACTAACGGCTTTAGAATCGTCTTGGTTTTTAGTATTTACTACTTTAGATGTCATCCTCCTTAATGTTTCAATACTACATGTATTTAATCTGACGATCCGTTTTCTTCTTATTCATATCTTGATTATGGATATTCATGGTACCTGTAGATTTTATTTTCGTGTTTTTTCAGGCATCGATTGTTATGGGTGGAAAATTAATGTTGTGTTCCATTTTGGGTAACTGGCTTTTAAATGTTTTGATGTTTCCCCTGGATATTTTTTATCACAAATGATACAGTGTGTCGTTAATATTTTAAGATGTGTTAAAATTGGTTCACCATTCATGTTCTCTGTTCACCCTAACAATGAATAGTGTCGAGTTTGTTCAAATATTGATTAAACATTAGAATTGAAGCATTGGCCTCTATATTTAAACAATTTATTTAAACAAATCTGTTTTTTCTATAGTTTATTTCCAAGAGCGGATAAGATTTGCAATGTTGTCGTGTAACGTATTCTTTTTTATAATTTCTTTTTGAAATTTGACTGATAATATGCATTTTATACTTGTATGGAAATATTTAGATTGACTTCATGTGGCTGTATCGAAAATATATTTAACAAACCATTTTGATTTTGACAAAATTTAGCTCAATCACTTATAGACGTTTGTTGTAATATTTGTTAGGTGTGGATACCTTTGCTATAATATTGTTGGGGTGTGGTTTTGATACTTAATTAACATCGTGTTTTCTTAACTCCTTTGGCATCCCAGCTTTGTTTTATCTAGGTATTTCTAATTCTAAATTCATTTGCTTTTGAGCATCCGTTGTTGACACGTAGAATTGTTTTTTCAAAGCTCCTTCGCCCGCGATCGGTAACACTCATGTGTTGCCGGGGAGCTTTGTTTGTTTTCGCTAATAAACGGAAATGGTGAAAGCGAACGCTGATGAAGTATTCTGGGAAATATCACTTCGTCTCTGACATGCGAGAACTACCATTACATACGTTATACGTTTATTTCATGGAATTTGTAGAAATCGAATCATGTTTTGAATCATGTTTGATCTGTAGTAACTTTAATTTCTTTGTTCTGGACATCATTTCTTAATATTGAGGAAATTGTGAAAACGAAAGCGGATAAAGTATTCTCGGAAATCTCTCTTCGTGTCTCATATGTGCGAGAACTCAATTATAGTTGTAGAAATTCAACGATTCTGTTTTAAATATTTGGATTAAATGTTTCATTAGTCAACTAGTCATATTGTTTAACTGTACATGAAACTGAATTTTTCTATAAGAATGTTATCTGTATTTTATATGACATAAAATAATCACGAATATTCATATAAAAATCAAAAATGTATTCAAAATTAAATTTTGCCACCTGATGGCAGTGTGGCGTCGTGGGTACATTGGTTATCCGGTGAACCAAGGGTAGCGAGTTCGACTCCAACTTTCGGCCCGACTTTTTTTTAATTTTTTTAGATACTTTTATTTCGAAACCTTGAATTTGAATACAATGTGAACTTTATTTATTAATTTTTTAAAGTATCTAATTTTCCATTAATAGTATGAGATCTTGCTTCGAGCAAGATCTGGGGTTCGCGACGGGGTAATTCACACAGAGTTTTGGTTCCTTCCTCTTATTAATATCATATTTATCGGAGGCATGATTCAGGTTGCATTTTTGTATTAGCGTCCCTTTAACTCATATATAAGTCATATCGAGACGCTGTCTGTTTATGACAGTACGCACGTATAGCGACTTTATAGTGCTGTCTCACTGAAATTTCATGCTGCAGACACAATGACATGATACTTCACTCGGTCACATTGTACTGACATCGAGCCAACCAGTCCTCCTCCTACCTAGTAATGCTGAGCGCTTAGCAGGGAGCGTGATGATTGCCTAACTTTAACGTCATAGGTTTTGACCCTGCCGGGATTCGAACCCACGATTGTAGATTCTAGCACCAATCTACCAGCACGAAGGGAACGCCATAACCACCAGGCCACCGCTATGGTAAATTGATGGAAGCCAACTGTGGTTAAAGGTAATTTGCATACATGACGTTATTCTTGTAATGGTAATCGCGGCACATTTGAACTATCTAGGATGAGATTCTGTCACATACTAGTAATATGATTCATTCGAAGATGGCTTCAATAAGTTGCATTGGAAATATACTAGACTGGTTGCGTGTGACATATTGTGCAGTATATTTGACCCACGGTAGAAATCAATACCATTTAGGTTTCTCATCAGTTTAAACCATTTTCAGGTATGGGAAATCTAATACCGAGTGGTGCCAGCCGAAACATTACTCTAAAGGGGTCAATTTTACGATTCAAAATGACCTCTAAAACACGTAAAATCCATATAGCATCATTATTACTAAAGTTTATATCATATCGGTAGTCTGTTAGGTCAAGGTTTTATGCACATAGTTTTCCGTGTAACTCATTTTACTAAGCTTGCACACTCATAAGACATTGTGACATGTTTTGAAAATGTTTTGGTTTCAAAATCCAAGATAGTCGCCAAGATTGTCTAAATTATGGTTAACGTCATAAGTCGGACACTCCTGCGCTGATGTTGATATAAATGCTGGGACTAGGGTGTTAATATATGTGAAACGATTTACCCAAGGCTACGGCCCTATTCATGCATATTCTTAATTCTTTTATTCATTTTGTCTTGAGATTCCATTAATGACGGTTGATTCGGAGCAAGACCTGGAATGCCGACGACCCTCACACAGAGTATTAGCTCTTTCTTCCAACAGAAATGATTGGTGACATGATTCCGTTTGCAATTTAGCATAAGCTTACAACGTCAGATTTTTATTTATTTTGGAGCCGGGTGTTCCTCTGTTATTAAATACCAAATCCTATCATTTTAACATGTCACCTTCTTCTTAACCCAAGATTGCTCCAATCTTCCATTCAAGACTGGTTGAAATTTGTGGAATGAATTTCAATGGAAAAGTACACATTATGTTCAGATTTACCACTTTAAAACAAAATTCTGAAAAACTAAAGTGCTAAATCTTTTTAAAATAAACTTTGATCAGTGTCAATGTACTTGTTATATATTTACCACCAAGACATCAGCATTAAACTTTTTTGTATACTGCAACGAATGAACGATAAATCATCATTTGAATTATAAGTATTTCTTTTTCTTTTAAAAAACTAAAGAACGTTTGTATATCATACAAAGGCCCCAACACATAGAAAGTTGTTGGGAGTAAAAATGTAAAGTCAATATATGTATGACGTTTCATGACTGTATGACTTATATTTCCTTGAAAATGGTGTAAAAGGTCAAGTCTAATGATATTTAATGAACCAGAAAATATACATCAAAATGACCTCCGTTAAATTCGTTGATTTAAAGAACTTGACATACTTAAACAACCTATGAATTGTTACGTCTTTAGGACTTGTAGTTCCTTGGAAAATGCATTAAACACAAAATCTCACACGAACCAATGAAGCACTTACGGAAGTGGAAAATCTAGATAGATCACAAATATCGTTGTGGCCTACTCATTATTTAGTTTGTAGTCCTTTTCAAGGAAAAACAACACATTAAAATGTAAATGGTGTTCTAAAAGTTTAACCAAAAATCAATGTGAAACCAATTCAAAATCAAGGCCACAAATGGTCAAAACATCCTACTTTTGATTTTGTGTGTAGAACACTTAAATGAAAAACTACACAAGACTTTTCAAATCTTTGAAACTTATGCTTCCTTGTAAACTGAGTCAATCAAAAAATCTAGCCAAGTATGTGATCAGTGAATGGACGGAAAGACAAACAGGACTGCCTTGGATACTTGTGTAGTTGGGCATAAAAACAGCGTTCACATAGCAACGACATTAAATCAACACGTGAAAATATCATTGTGGATGTATATTTCAAATCACATATTAACATAATTATATAATATCAACTAAAATTATTTATATCTGAAGATGAAACCCTTATTTCATTCGGTAAATCCTCAGTCTTATTTTGAGGTCGTTATAAATCACTGTTAAAATTTGTATTAATATCTGTATTTTTTAAAGCACCTATATGACATTCATTATTTCGAGGACGTGTGTCAATGTCTGCATCTACTACATCATTTGAATCTGTTCTTGTGGTATCCACACTATCTGCTGTAGATATGTCTGTCATACTTGTATCTGTACAAATAGTACCATATGTAATAGCTGTAGTCATTGAATTAGTAGAAAGTTCACTGGCATCTGTTAAATGTGAACCTGTTGTGAGGCAACTATTCCCTGCTTCACTTATTTCTAAGTTATTTGAATTTATTAAACAACTATCACTTTCTTCACGGAAATTAGTGTTTGATGAAAGAATATCAGTGGTTTCTTGATAATTTGAGTTGGATGGTGCATCATTGGTTTCTTGATAATTAGAATTGGATAGTGCATCACTGGTTTCTTGATAATTCGAATTGGATGGTGCATCGCTAGTTTCTTGATAATTAGAATTGGATGGTGCATCACTAGTTTCTGGTTTATTGGAATTTGTAGAATTATTATTTGCATTTTCTGTGCTACTTTCAGTTTGACTTTCACCCGGTTGTCCTTGGTTACCAGTTTCAGAAGAAGTTTCTCTGTCAATTTTCACTTTGCACATTGGACAGTTGTCTTGAATGTATAGCCATTTTTTTAAGCAATTCTCGTGGAAATAATGACCACATGGAGTGATTCTTGCAGACGTCAACGCAGAAAAGCAAATAGGACAAACATCATTGTACGTCCGTATTTCCTCCTCACTAGCTATATGGAGGGATTCAATCCTTTTCACAGCCTCCCTCCGTAACAAGTAGGACTTCCAACCAGTCTGGACCTTCTTCCATACATTAAAGTAACAGTGAATAATGAGAATAGACGAGTTAACCCAGCTCCACTCTCCTGTTAAGGATTCTATGACTCCATAACAGACGATGAACAAGGCTACGAGGAACTCCAGCACTCTCACTGTCGAGCGTATGTAGTATATAATGTCATCCAAAGAATCCCATGATTCACTACGAAGAGAATCATACATAAATAATGTGTACATCACTAAGGCCCCTAATACCTGAACAACGGTCAGTAAACAACTGGACATAATGATCAATAGCCAAAAGTCTAGATCTAAGTACTGGCAGATGGAATAGGTCATGTACAGTGGACACATCCATAGGAAGGTAAACAGCAGTACTGCCCGTACATGCTTGAACACGTTCTTACTGTGAGCTGCACTTAGACCTAGCAAGATTGGTTCTCCGATTTCATACATGGACTGAATGAGTGAGGAGGCAACAATGAAAAGTAGAATACTCATTAGGAATGCTCGCTGTAATAGCTTTAAGTCTAGTAGTCCTGTCTGTAACCCTATCAATAGCATAGTGATGCCCTCTGTCCAGCCCCGCATCATGTCATTATCAGCAAAGAAATCCTTCCAGCCCTGAAGGTACAGCTTTGTCAACATCAGGATCCAGTATGACACATACGATATAGTCACAGACATGGCTATTAGAGAAACAGGCGTGGCACAACACTCCCCGATGCTGGTCAATAATACCATCAACCAACGGTCACCTATCCACAAATTGTTAGAGAAAAAATACACATGTATTGCAAACATGCTAAACCAGAAGAAGAGAAGTTGAATGGATAACTTTACAGTGTACCAGTAGGTCAAGAGCACAGACATCCAACCAAACAACCGAATAGTTATGTAAATCTGCAAAACACCCAAGTTCACTATATTGTATACACCTTTGACACAACTCAGCAAGTACGTCACAGACAAAAGAATCGTAAATATCGAAGAAAAATAATGAGACACTTCCAAAACATCAATGGGCATTCCAACACTACTTAACACTGAAGGTAGTAAAAACACATACAGCGTGTTCCTCTTCCAGCTCTGCATATCCATCAGAAAGACCAAAAGGGTAGCAAGAAAATATTGCCCCACCAGCTCATAAACTAGCTGTTTAGCAATGTCATAATTTTTCCAGATATTAAAGATGGTTGGTAACTCTGTTTCACTATGTATGTATTGGTATGATATTTTACAAGCCAGCAGCAGGCACCCGCCAGTTATAAGATGCATGTAGAAATCCACTAAGTTCTTTAGGGGAAGCAAGGCGATGGTAAGAGCTAAAAGTAAAGCTGTAAAAGACAAAACGATAATTAATAATAAGATTGACTCTTCTTTCTAGAAGTTTATATATTGCTTATACTTAGGATGTTAGTTTTGTAATGAAAACATAGTCAACAAAGTTTGGGGGCCGCAGTAGCCTAGTGGTTAAAGTCGCCGACTTGTAATCATAAGAGCCTTACAACTCCCAAGTTCGATTCCCGTCCGGGGCGTGCTAGTGTGAGAAAGTTGCAAGTGACTTGCCGTAGGTCTCTGGTTTACTGCGGGTACTCTGGTTTCCTCCACCAGTT
>JAUMGZ010174431.1:1338-14620 GCA_032359645.1 Pododesmus macrochisma | reverse complement strand
TATACAAACAAGTAATATCTATCGTTAAAATAACATTGTAACTTTCACACACGCTCGAAATGGCCTCAAAACATGGCCTGTGTCTTTATAAACACATGCTTGTTTGACAGCACTATAATACCGCCTATCATTACCCGTAATGGCATCATAGTCCGCTATACAAGTATGATTGACATTAGGACCCGCCCACACTATTGAAAAGCAAGGCACCAATGACGACCAATCAACATACGGCTTTAAACATCTTCCGACCAATCAAATAAAGTGTTTTAAACCACCATGGCATCAATTTAACTGAGCATGTGCATATCACGTCGATTGATCAATAGGATTAACACAAGATTGCTTTTAAAGGTGATTGATCGATCTGTTGACAAACTGCATTGAATTAAAGTATTAAATACAGGTAATCCTGGTGTAATAATGTCCTTGCATGGGTAACGTTTCACACGTTTTGGAGGACCTGGGTACAGCATCTTGGCGCGTCAAACCAAATTCTCATGCGTGAAATACGCTTCACCGAGCGTTAACGACAGCCCTAATTGAATATTGGTTTCCAGAGCATATCTCATATATATTTTTTCATGTATTGTTATGAAACTTAGTTTAAGGGTACTTGTGTGGAAGTCAGTGTTGCATACTATATATAAGTATACGTAGGTTACTGCGACCTCTACCTTGACCTTTTACCATACAACAATTTTGTTGTTATTTACTTTTTATGATGATAAATGATAAAAAAAAAGTATGATAAACTAATTAACTAATCGTTATGTCGGATGTACTAATTATGTGCGAATGTCCAGTACGCCCACTGCAACATGAAATTACCTATGACAAATGTCATAAATGTAAAAAAAAAAACAGCTGTCCTTTCATTAAATAAATAGGTCTCAGGCCGACAGCCGGTGGTTATCTACCCCTGCCAGATAATCCAGAGATAAAAATATTCTTGGAAAACCCAAATGATCGCATGAGAATTAAATTTGTCAGGTCCGAAGGGGAAATATAAACTGAGAAACAAAATTTAATTTGTCTACAATGAATCTCTGAATCCTTTTTCCGAAATTCGGTAAGATGTCCCTTAGAATTTAAACTAATGTTGCCAGTTGCTCAATTTATTTTCAGATTGCGATACCAAACAACACTAAGTTGCGGTGTGTATCATGGAATCGAGAGCAGGGATATATTGCATGTGGTGGAGAGGAGGGCTTGCTGAAAGTTCTCAAACTGGAAATACAAGCAGGTAATATTCATACACCTGCTTGTCAGAATTACTTAGATATATTCAAACTAAAAGAGATTTTCTAACCAAATGTGTATTTCTGAAAGAAAAAAGTTCAATTAGTTGGAAAAATTGAATTTTTCTTTTTAACACTGTCAAACTGTATAAACTCATGTTCAGTACTATACACAATCTGATATTCCTTTGTATATTTATTAAAAATTGCTGTCACATGTACGAAGTTACATTATTTGTGGTAAGTTGTAAGATATGATGTGTATACTGTAACTTGATTATTGCATGTGTATGTGTGTTCATTTTAGGAAAGGATATCAAAGTAAAGGGTTTGGCTGCCCCTAGTAACCTGTCTATGAACCAGACCCTTGAAGGACACAGTGGTTAGTATATAATATTGCTCTTCATTGTTTTTGGATGAAAGACATTTTCAAGCAAGAGAAATCACATATCACATGTATCACGAAAAAAAAAAAAGTAATTCTCCTTTTCACATGTTAATTTGCATGTTTTGTACAATATATGTAGAAGAATAGTTCTGTGTCTCTTATCTTAATGTAGAATACTATAAAGTAAATACATTACAATCAAGTTGTTTAAAGATACTATTTATATATTAGTTTGACCAGTTCTTAATGATGGTAAAATTCTTTTTTCTAAAAAGGGGCAGTGCAAGTGACCACATGGAATGAACATTATCAGAAATTGACCACAAGTGATCAGTATGGACTAATAATTGTATGGATGATGTACAAGGGTAAGTTTTATGTATGTTATAAAGCAAGAGTAAGAAGGATCAACAGAACAAAGGCTGTTGACTAACAAACAATAGCTTCATCAAAATGTCTCAAACAGAATAAATGTGTCAACCAAATATACAGGTTGTTTTTAAAAATTAAAGACAATTTTTATCATGGAATAATTATGTTTAGACATATGATGTGATTATTATGTTTAAGGTTCTTGGTGTAATCTATTTGTTTAAGATATAAGTTGATTTATAACACTAACGTTTCAGTTTTGAGTGTTCTATATTTTAGACGAGTTTGAATCATTATACAGTCAAACCTGTCTATAAAGATCACCTCAGAGACCAGAAAAAAGTGGTTTTTATATGGAGGTGGTCTTTATATACAGTCAAACCTGTCTATAAAGACCACACAAGGGACCAGAAAAAGTGGTCTTTATATACAGGTAAAAATAAGTGTAATTACACTTCAAGGGATCTGATTTCAGTGGTCTTTGTGAACAGATGGTCTCTTTATAGAGGTGGTCGCTAGAGCAGATTGCACTGCATCTGTTTCAGATTCATTGTTTGTTTTATATTCTAGATGAGGTTGAAACATGATAATATATATGTATTTCAGGTTCTTTGGTTCCTTTTCATGTTCTACGTATGATACATGTACATGTATGATTGTGATGTTTTAGGTTCTTGGTATGAAGAGATGATCAACAACAGGAACAAATCTGTAGTCAAAAGTATGGGATGGAATGCCGATGGACAGAAAATCTGCATTGTCTATGAAGACGGTAATAACACTAGTCAGCCTCAATCATTTTAAATATGGCATTATCGTTTTTATTAAAGGGAGATAATTACACAAAATCTCATATAACGTATTCGTTTTATTAAACGCCCGGTCTCTAATAACCGCCCACCCCCCTACTTTGATGCCCAAACTAGTGACTTTTTCCTCCCTCCAGTAGATTTTGACAAACCTCTAATATTCGCTTATTTCCATTAAACGCCCATCACTACTTTTATATTCATACCTGTTGTTTTAAAAGACCGGGCATGTATAAGAACGAATATGGTATGTGATTCCAGAAATCACAAAATACATTTTGACAATTTTGTCTCTCCTAATATTTATATAGTTAAGTAAGCAATGAAAAAAATTGAAGTGAATTGTAAAATATACTTATTTAGAATATAAAAATACAAGTTATCAATTTATATTGTATTAAAAAAAAAGTTGTTTAGTTTATAGTTTAAGTGTATGTATGGCCAAAAAATTGAATACTTGGTTCTCGTAACTACCCTCTGACATCTAATTTAAAAACCCTTCATCACTAATTTTTATAGTCGGACAAATTTTTACTTTCCTGTTATTTAGGTTAATTATACATGTAATCATGTATACAGAACAAGTATTTAAGTGTCTTATTTTGATGTCAATTTCTTACAAATATTGTTGAAAGTTACAAAACATGCTAGAAACATACAACTGAAATCACAGTTTCTTTGAAATTAATCATATTTTCTAAGTTTCTCTTTCAAACCATTTAACAACTCAAATATAAAATATAAATGACAAGCCTTCCTCCCTCAATTTACTTTGTATAACCTATGTGAAGTTAATTTGGGTTGTTTTCTTTATTACTTTATTGTTAATTGTTATTTTCAGGTGCTGTAATTGTTGGTTCAGTTGATGGTAATAGAATTTGGGGCAAGGAACTGAAGGGATTACAGTTAGCCCATGTAGAGGTAGTGACACTATATCATTAAGCAAAACTATTTTTGTGTTTCTTCATTCTCTGCCTACCTTATATTTGTGTCCTACCCAAGTTTTTATTGGATTTTGGTGACATGCACTGAAGTCAGAACTCATGCCCTATATAACATTTGTAAAAGTATTTTCTAGACTGAATTGCTTTAATACCTATTTACCCTAGTTATTTTAGCCCTGAAGGCAGAAACACAGCTAATTTTTTCTTTGCCTTATAAATACATGAACAATTTGTCTTGTGTCGTAGTCACAGTGTCTAAGATTGTTAACATTTCGAATCAATATTGAAACAATGGAGACCAGTTTATTCTTTATAAACACATAAAATGTATTGTCAACATTGATTACATATGAAGCATTAGTGTATATCTGTAGCAGCCAATCTTAACAATCAATGATTTTCCATGTAGTATGCAGATATTACAAATACATTTAACATCTAGTCTTTATAACAAAAAGAAGTTAATACCAGATACAGACATTGTATGTTGTCTTGGTGCTGTCGGGCGACAATATATCAGTGTGACAAAACTAATCAGTTTGCCATTGTCGGAACCATGGTACGACAAAACCAAACAACAGTTTTTGACATTATGTCAGCATGAAAAAACTCAATACTTTGTCATACTATAAGGGGTGAGAAACACAATTTGGATGAGTTGTCATTTAAAGACAAGAAACTGATGGAAAATTTTATAAGATAATTGCTGTGTCATGGCGCTTGATTTGATAGTATTATAAGGTTGGTTTGTCATGAATTCTTTGATACTGATATTACACCAATTTTATATTTTAGTGGTCTCCTGATGGTAAGCTGATCCTCTTTGGAATGGCCAATGGAGAGGTCCATGTCTATGACAGTAGTGGCAATTTTATTGTAAGTTCCTTGAGAATGTAGTAAGGGCTACTCCATAATTAATCGTGTGGGGGAGATGGGAGGCACCTGTATTAATATATTGTGGGCGATGGGGTTCAATTCAGATCTGCCTACCATTCCTTATATTAAATCAGCTTTAATATTTGATGGGTGGTGGGGCCTATGAAAAAGTGCCTCCCAACCCTCCCATACAGTTTATTTTGGAACAGCCACCCACCCCTCCCATACAGTTAATTTTGGAACAGCCCTAACTAAAGTTTTTAAGAAAGTTGTATTGTAACAAGTAAGAAATATCCTCACATCTCCAAATGGTCCAGCCAAAACATGTCTGACCAAGTGGTACGTCTGGTAAAATGAAATTTGGAATAAAGAATAAAGAAGCAAAAGGTGCCAAAATCAAGATTCACTCCTGTAAAAGCTGAATGTTGTATTGATGTATAGATAAGCTTTTCTAGCCCCTAATTTGCATTTATAGTTATGTTCTCATACAAATTATTGAATAGATAGCATGTGTAATGCAAAAGTCAAATTCACAAATAGTGTTCATTTTATTTACATCAAAGCTTATATTTACAGTCTAAGCTGCAGATTTATTGCCTGTCTGGTGTGAGTGGTGCTATACACATCGCTGGACTACAGTGGTATAATGGTACACATGGCTACTTAGAACCTAACTGCCCTTGCCTAGCTATTTGTTTTGAGACAGGCAGAATGCAGATAATGAGACAAGATCTCGATGAAAGTAAGTTTATACATTGTCTATACATTGTCAACATTGAATATATTCAGGATAAAATGCGAAGGTTTAGTTTCAAAAATGGGATATTATATATAACTGCTGAAAGGAGAGTAATTCTATTTATTTGGTATTATGATTTTTGTACCTTTATAGTTACTTAACTCTATCAAGTACATCTTTGGAAAGGGAATTCATATGAATAGGAGTACAATTACATCATAACAGAAATGGAATTGAGATTTTTTTGATTTCAAAGAATCAGGTTAAAAGAAAACCTACCTCCCTTGCCTAATCTTTTCCTTAGAATTTAAGGATAATATTATTATGGTTTGATATTGACCAAAGAGAGTTCAACAGGTCAGTGGGGTTAATAAGGCTATACCAACCCTGAAACAGGTAAAAATCAACACTGAATACTTAATGTATAACTGTAAACTTAGTCAGGTAACATAGTGTAGTGGCATATTCTACACATTGATTTACATTCAGATCTACTTGTATTTGCACAGAACTTTTTATGAATTACTGTTACTTATTGAAGAATAAAAATCAAAAGATTTTCCTGCAATTCATGTGATTTTAAATTGTTATCAGTAGGTTTGTTTAACAACCAATACAAGTTCCATAAAAAATTCTCAAATTAAATACCCTTTGTTGACCCAGTGTTGACCGTCAATATCCCCTAATACTTTTGAGATGTCCATTTAAACTTTTTATCAAGAGGTGCACACTAAGGTTATTTGATTACAAAACAAATACCTGACCTACCCCAAATTAGGTTCTGTCCATTGTGAGTTTATTCATGTGTCAAAGTTACTCACTTGGGTCAATGTCAGACCACAATACTTTGTCTTAACTATATAAGCAACAGGTAACTGAAATTAAGATTTGTGAAGACATACAGTATAACTCTTCACCTATTATCACCAGATATCACCTCTTCTATTAAACAGATCCAATACTTATTGACACTGGCATGCAGGTTGCACAAATAGCATGGAATCATAACGGTGCTGTTATGGCTGTGGCAGGTTCTCAGAGGGCTGTGGGGCAGGAAAAGGAAGTCAATGTTGTTCAGTTCTATTCTCCTTTTGGCGAGGTAAGCAAAATTTTACTATAACTCTATTTTCTATATAAAGTTTAATTTCTTGTATTGTATAAATAAGTCAGTAAAACATGAATCCCCTCAAAAGTTATGAGAATAAATTATTATATGAAATCATATAATTAGAAATCATTTTTGTTATAATAGTTTCATAATACATAAGTTTTGTTGATTTAATATTTGTTTTTTGTGTGTAGTAAACATGTTGACATACTGAGTTATTGAGTTTATTGTTTCAGCACTTGAGGACATTAAAAGTTCCAGGAAAGCAGATGTTTTCCTGCTCTTGGGAAGGTGGAAGCTTGAGAATAGCCCTTGCTGTTGACAGCTTTATATATTTTGCTAACATCCGTCCTGACTACAAGGTGAATAATTTGTAAAATAAAAACACATTGACAAAGCAATAAGGTCCACAAGATAATGATTCTGAGGATGAACAAAGAAGTAAAAGAATGAATTTGTAAAAAATATTTACAACCTGATTGTTCTGAGTTAAATAATTGTAATTCTATGCAGAAAAATAAAAAAATAAAAATACTTTCATAATGGCATTAAAGATGGAAGATTCTTTACATCTGCTTTGTTGAAAGAAATTATTTTTGATACTTGAACATTGAATCTGAGATATGTATGTAAATCATTATTTCAGTGGGGGTACTGCTCCAATACAGTTGTATATTCCTTTACCAAGCCTGAGAGAGTGGAACATTGTGTCATTTTCTGGGACACGAAAAATGGAGAGGTAAATATACCTTTTCATTTTTTAAATTATTACAGTGTGTTGTGTAGGTGGACATGGTTTTTAGAGTTCTAACTATCATTGTCCTTCACAGTACATGTACTAGTATATCTTTTTTTAATTTTTCAGTAGTAACAAGGTGTTATATAATAAACCATCAATGACTTAATAATTCTTGAAACGGCTACAAGTTATTATATTTTCTTGTGTCTCTTTTAGTAATACATTAATTCTTTACTAATACACAAGTGTCATGGTAAGCTATATATAGGGATTGCTCCTTGTCCATCTGTAAATTTTAAACATTTTTTACTTCTCATCAAAACTCTTGTGGCAGTCTTGACAAATTTTGCTTTGAATATTTTTCCATAGTCCCCTTTCAGAATTGTGTCCAATGTTGTCAACACCATCCAAAATGGCTGATACCGTTTTGATTTCTTTACAAGAACTACTGTTAGATTTTCATGAAACTTAATTTTAATAAATATTCCTAGCATGTTATGTCGGACATTGCTGAACTTGGTTCAATATGCCTGTCATGGCTTCTGTTTGGCTGAGACCTTTTGAACTTCTTGTCAAGAACTACATGTTCACAGATTTTCAATAAACTTCATGTAGCTGTTCCTTGCATGGCCCCCTTTCAAAATTATGCCTGATCTTCACGAAATATAGAAAGAAACCATTGGTTATTTCTTAACAACAATTTGCTAGAACAGTAGCATACATAATTGATGATACATCAATACCAAACTTTAATATTGTTAAATGTAAAATAAACAGCACATGTTAACAGATGGGCCTTTTTGTTAAACATAGCCTCAGTGTTTGTAAGTTAGTTTTCTGTATATCGGAAGCCTTTTATTCCATGCTTTAACCATTTTAAGTTTCAGGGCAATGTATCCAGAGTATTGTTACCTCCACAGGTTAAACACGCACTACATTTATATTATCACAGCTTTTATAATGTTGCATTTCAGAATAAATACACTGAATATTGAAAACAATTATTCTAAAAGTAAATATGAATCAGGAAATATTGTCATAACAGTTATAATGGAATGAATTCATGTTCTCTTTAAATTTGTGAATAATTTGTTTTGGTGTATTACATTAAATATAGTGAGTGAGTGAGTGAGTGAGTGAGTGAGTGAGTGAATGACCAAGTATACAAAAAGTAATATTTGAATTAAGTAATAAAGAAATACTGATGCACAATCAAATTTTCATACAAAAGAAGAAAGATGTTCTAATTTAGATTCATTTGCTGCAATTATTATAGTAGCCATCCTATCATTTTAACGTCCAACTGAAACTGAATCGTACAAGATACACACATCAAATATTGAACTTTTTTGAAGAATTTGAGTACCGGTATACATTAAGAATCTTTGGAGGTACATTTCATGTTTTTATTGAGGAGTTAAAAGTGACAGTATATTATGTTGGTGATGGATTTGGTTAGTGTACAATATGAATAAGCTTAAGATTAATGATTAACTGACAAAGGGAACTTACTCTGGTATTAACTCTTATTTAACAAGGTGAATTGTGATATGTAATGCATCATTAACAGTACATATATATGTGCACATACTAATGATGTCATGAAAATTTGTGTAAAATTCATCAGTTAATGTTAAAATTAAAACTAGATATATTTTGACCTGTTGATAATGGAATTTTGAGTTGAAATAAAGCTTCTTTTGGTATAGATTGCAATGCTAAATTTTATTATAAAATGTGAATATAATCCATTTTATGTTTTGGATAAATTGAGTTATATCATGTTCAAATTTACAGGAATATTTAAAATATAGATGGTTAACAAAAGTAAGATAGTATTATAGTAGTCTTTGTTAAAACTTACTGCAGTCAAATACATACAACATGCAATATATTGAGTTGTGCTTTTATTTTGCAGAAATATGTGAAGTATGTCCGCAACCTTATTGCAATCACAGCATGTGGAGATTACTGTTGCTTAGCAACTAAAGCTGATGAAGTTCTTGGTCAGGTAAGAATTCTTGATAAGGATATACTTCAGTGTTCATTTATTTTTGTTGATACAGGTTCGTTGAAAATGATTTATATTTTTTGTAATATAATGAATATTGACATCGTATTTGTTATGCATAAATGTTTTACCAGTAATTATATACACATGTACATTATGTGTACACATAATTCATTTTGAAATGACCTGTGCCATGTCTAGTTATTACGAATACACCACCACGTGTGGTGCAGTGTATTGGTAAAAGTATGAATCGCCACAAAATCTAAATGTAAAAACTCTGACCATCTTGTTGCAACATTGTACCTTTGACTAAGGTCACCAAAATAAATACTGCTAACGGCTTATAAAAAATAAGGGTAGGTAGGCATATCTTTTTATTTTACTTTTAAGTTTTTACATAGGCCATATAGAGCAGAGGTTCTTACTTTAACAGTACTTGTCAGAAAATGGTCAAAAAAAACTTCAGGGAAGGCACTAAAAATTAGGGTAGGTAGGGTTAACAATAACACAGGTATTTTTTTCTTTTGGCCTAACTACATGTAGCTCTAGGACTTGTTACAAAGTTTGTGGTTTGGTGTCCATGTGGTTCGGCAATGTATAATGCCTATATGTCCGTTATATGAGACAGCTCTATAGAAATGTAAAGTAAGCCTTATTTTCCATATCAAGAAGGCTGATATGACATTATATGTGTTTACATTGACCAAAATCAGCCAAATCAAATCTAATACTTGAGCATGTAAAAATCTTCTTTGTTTAATGTTTATTCAGCAATTAAATAGACACCAAATTCCTTTCTACAGTATGTCCTTGTTTTGTGCAACTCCATTGGGACACCTCTTGATTCTAAATATGTGGAAATCGATCCTGTGTATCTGAATATGACAAAAACACACATTGTAGCCGCTTCCAAAGAGGCTTTCTATACCTGGCAATTCAAGAATCCAAAGAGACTCTCGACACTAGAAATGGCAGGAAGAAGGCGGGCAGGAACTGAGAGGTTTGTTGTGTTAACGTTAATGCATTATTAATGATAAGCTGGTACTTAATAAATGACATAAATTGAAGAGTTTATCCCTGTCAACAAAATTCTAAGTCCTATTTTCAGAAGAGAAAAATTCTCATTTCATGTTTTATTTATTATATTTTACAAAGCATGTTGATAAAACATGGACAAAATGATGGAAGCAAGATTAATAAAAGTTAAGAATTAGTACAGGATTAAAAGCTCCACATTAATATTACAAGATATTTTGTTCTGTTATTGTGTTGTTTGAATACAAAAGAACAAAATGTTAAAAATGTAGGACGTGACTAGATGTTCAGTTTTCTGAACTCCAATTAATTAATCTATTTACTCTTGAAGTCACATTTTGACTCTTTCTAAACATAAGTTGAACCTTCTACTATCAAAATCAAGGGGTAAAAAAAGTGTGGCTTAAGCATGAACGATGTTGGTGTTTAATGTTCAGACACTTATACCATACTAAGAACAACAGTCTTCAACATTAACTAATTCACCCCTGGATTTTAGTAATAGGTGTAATTCATTGTTCTGGAAGAGTCTAAAAGGGAATTAAGGGGTCTTTGGGTTAAAGTTTGCTCAATGCCAAACCTCACCTTCATCTTCTTCTTGTAAAGTGCATTGAATCACATGTATACATACCGGTTATCTCCCTTTGTTTAGGTTATACCACATAATCTACCATTGTTTAGGTTATACCACATTATCAGCCTTTGCTTAGAATAAAATAGTAAATTGTAAAATCAAGACGATATTCTAGACCGTAAGTCCATTGACATTGGCAAACAATAAGAAAATATTGGACGTACACAGAAAAATATACCACATTATCTCCCTTTGTTTAGGTTATACTACATTATCTCCCTTTGTTTAGGTTATACTACATTATCTCCCTTTGTTTAGGTTATACCATATCGATGACCAGCCTACAGGAGCAGCAGCTCAGGACGACGTAGACTTCAGTAAGGCATTCAACGTAAGTACAACAATACCTGAGGTTATCAACACATTATCTAAGTTCATCAAAATATATTTTTGTCTCCAACTGTTAAATAAATCCATCATCAAAATCATTTAAAAGAACCTTTATATGTGGAGTCCACAAAATTTTAAAAGCCTGACGAAAGAAGGATCAACACAGACGTTTTAGAAATGAAGTAACTTATGTTACTCCAAGTTTATTTTTTGAAAATGTTTAATTATATCAAAATATTTGAAGAACTTTCCACCTCGATGAAGTTAAATGAAACATTGAAATTGACTGTGCATAATTTGTTTGTTCATGCATTAACATGTTTATAGCTTTCTACCTTGACTAAGTTGAATAAAGCATTGTAGTTTATCCTACATACATTTGTAATCTTTTCGTACATGTAGCCCTCTACAGGTGATAAGGTACATTGATGTTGATTTCATGCTTTGTCGTACTTCCATCCATATTTTTTTCACATTAATAATTATAAACTTCCATACCGTGTAGAACATGTTGTCATTGTGTATATATCCTGTAAATTATATTGTTTTTTATACTCTTTAACAACACTTAATTTCATGTAATCTGTACCAATATCAGATGTTGTTGTTTCTTTAAATTGATGTTTGATTGTTTTCTGGCCATTTTTTATGTAGATGTAGATTTTTCATTTCATATAAGTTCAACCTTCAAACTTACTAAATGGTAATCCACGACACAGTCACTGCTTGGTGATATTTAGTAGTCAAACAAGTCCTTTCTTACTGTTTGTTAGAAAAACCAAAGTGGTATTTGAAGGATATAAAGATAATATTCAAACAACCATCTTCCTTTTTTTAAATTTGCTAGAAAACCAAAGTGATATTTGAAGGATATGAGGGTGACATATCTGTGTATAGAAAACAAGTTATTGCACTGAGAGAGAGGTTAGACCTGTTGGATATAGACGAGGAGGAAAGTGCTTATCTTCCGTTCTGTTCTTGTTATTTGCATTTTACTTTTTAGAGGTTATTTCATTAGACTGTATGGAACAGAGGATATTATAAGCAGCTCTACATAATGCCAAAATTTGCTGCTTCTTATATCTTATCATCACAATCAAAATTTACTCTGAAAAATACTCTTTAATGAAATAGACCTCTTGACTTTTGAAATTGATGAGTTGTCTGTTAGTTAATTTATTTATTTATTCTAATTTATTGTTGTGGTTTCTTTTCTTTTCTTACATATTATATAAATGAAAACAACATCATATTATATTAATGAAAACAACATCATATTATATTAATGAAAACAACATCATATTATATTAATGAAAACATTTAAATCTTGATTATGGTTATGCTATACAATGTTTTTGTTCAAACACACCAAGGGACAATATGCTTCATTTACCTGTTCATTGTTCAATGTTTGATGAACTGTACTTACATATGTGTTAAATTGACATTCGTACTTGCTAATATCCTATTACATAGTCAGTCTGGATCCAAGTGAACTTATCCCATACAAATGCCACCTGTCGTTAACTTTTCACATGTTTAACTTCTTTTCCAAAACCACTGGTTAACTAAACATTGTAGGAAGCAATCGTATGTTCAAATGACTGGGTTCAGCCTCAAGGCGGCACCACTAGAGGGCCAAAATTTGGAAACAAAACAAAAATTCAAAAAAATATTCTAAAACATTATCTAAACAATGAAGTTTAATTTATGTACATTTTTCATTTGCTAACAAAAAGATCTGAGGCAGTGAAGGAGATTAAGACTATATGACTCCTCTAAAATTGTGTGAGATATTACCATATTGATACAGGATTACAGGAGTAGATCATGAACTTTACAAGTCTAATTTATTGTAACATGTAACATGACAATATCATAATATTGATATCTAATATAACGATACATTCCATAGTAGACACTATCGCATGAATATGAGGATAATATAGGTGTATAATGTTTAATATTACATTCCGTAGTAGACACTATCGCATGAATATGAGGATAATATAGGTGTATAATGTTTAATATTACATTCCGTAGTAGACACTAT
>JAUMGZ010174409.1:0-14623 GCA_032359645.1 Pododesmus macrochisma | reverse complement strand
CTCGAAGTCCCCGGTAAATCTGACCGGGGATTTTCGCCATAGAAAGAATAGGGAAGACTCCAGGACGTGAAGGGATGCATATACCGGAGCGGCCTGTACAGGACTATAAAAGGTCACACATATGTCTCGTGGTTTAGCTTTAATAGCCTAGTTGAACAGTTTCTGTTTAATATTTAGCTTGTGCAATTTGATGGTAAATCACTTTACGGGGTAAAATAAATTGAACAAATACGGACATACTTTTAACTTTTTTAGGCTCCATTTGGCTATTGAGATTATATAGCGACTCGACATTTCGTACAGTGAATCTTGACACCGAATTGACATGGCCGTAGCCGGAGGGGGCATTCCTTGAAATTTTGCATTTTTCTTTTTCTATGACAAAATTCATAAAAAGATCAACAAAAGAATAATATATGAGTTGAAGTAAAACTCTGGTACTAACGCCTTTATTTATAATGCCGGTCAATTTGAGTTAGTATTCAACTCAAGTGTAAGATATTGGTCACATAAACTTTGTTCACAATGACAATTTCAACACTGGTCAGTCGAGTTATCAAAGTCAAGACACCGTCTTATCTGTTGTTTACAAAGAATGGTCGCAATAATTCGATAGATAAGAATACTAATTGTGTTTCTTACATCAGATCAATTGTCCTGTTGTTTCTGAGTTTACATATATAACTGTAAGTTGATCCAACAGCACGTTGTCAACGCCAGGTTCACTAAAATGAACGTGATAACAGTTCTAGCACTTCTTGCACTCTGTATAGGTAATGCTTTTAAATATTTTTATTATAATGTCGACTTACTTAAACGCTAGTCTATATATCACATTTAACTACAATTTAGACTAGTTCAAACGCCAGTATATATGCGATATTTAACTATAAGTTCAACTTACTGAAGCACTAGTGCATTTAGTGATAATTGTGACTAATTGAAGCGCTAGTCTACATAGACATTGAATTATAATTTCGACTAACTAAACGCTAGTCTAAATTGACATTGAATTATAATTTCGACTTACTTAAGCGCTAGTCTACAAGGGGCATTTAATTATTATCGTGACTAACTGAAGCGCTAGTCTACATGGGACATTGAATTATAATTTCGACTAACTAAAGCGCTAGTCTACAATGGGGCATTTAATTATAATTTCGACTAACTAAAGCGCTAGTCTACAAGGGGCATTTAATTATAATCGTGACTAACTGAAGCGCTAGTCTACATTGGACATTGAATATTAATTTCGACTAACTAAAGCGCTAGTCTACAAGGGGCATTTAATTATAATCGTGACTAACTAAAGCGCTAGTCTACAAGGGGCATTTAATTATAACCTTGACTAACTGAAGCGCTAGTCTACATGGGACATTGAATATTAATTTCGACTAACTAAAGCGCTAGTCTACAAGGGGCATTTAATTATAATCGTGACTTACTGAAGCGCTAGTCTACATGGGGCATTGAATTATAATTTGGACTAACTAAAGCGCTGGTCTACATGGGGCATTGAATTATAATTTCGACTAACTGAAGCGCTAGTCTACAAGGGGGATTTAATTATAATTTCGACCGAGTTAAACGCTTTTCTATATATGACATTTTATATCTCTACAAGTTGCCTTAGAATTTAATGGAAGCAATTATTAATGCGAACAGATTAAGAAATGATGATTAAATAATGTAATTTATGAATAACAATTACAATAAATCAAGTCAAATATATTTTAAGTTCTCCTTTGGTAGATTTATGCATTTAGCAGCGAGATTACCAGTGCAACTTTGTGGGTTATTCGTGTGTGTCTATTTTTTCATTTGAAAAATTTTCTTTTCACACAAAAAAGTAAGCAGTCAGGCTGCGACTTTCTGTAAAAGTGATGCTGATTGTCCAGCAACATCATGTTTTGGCGGTTGGATCCACGCATGTTTGAACAACGCATGTCATTGCGCACAATGCAGAACAGACAATAATTGTCAAGAATTTGGCCAACTTCATTGCCCTGGAAACGCCGTCTGTCAAGGTCACCATTGTCGTTGTCAAGTTACACAATGAAGGTAATTTGTTTGTTATCATTGTATTTCATAATACGCATTTTTCCCCAATCTTTATGCACTCGTTTAAATAATAGTTTTCATGTTGAACGACATATAATTAAAACAATATAAAAAACAAGATTACAATCAAAATATTGAATTCACCAATGGCCGAAACTTAATAAAACAGAACAAACCAAAACCCCATAAATTCAACTAGTACGAAAGGGAGATTTAAAATTGATTGTTAACATAAACGAAACGCGAAAAATGTCGGAATACATGCATGCAAGGCTAGGTGTACTCTTAGACAGAAATATGGAACGTCTAAAGTAATGTTAGCCAATCAGAATCATAGAAATGTAAAATATGCCAGTCTACTGTAGTATAATATATGAGGTCCACATGCGCACCACATTGGTACAGTTTTATCAGAACTATCAGTCAGGATATGATACTAAAGCACCATAAAGACCACACGGCCAGGTAGACTGGTTACCTTCCTCTGATTAGCTACGAAACAGCGGCCAGGGGTAAAGCATAGTAAACATTTTTTAAATATCAGTAGTACAGGTATGATTCAAATTTAAAGAAAAATGTGATCTGCTAATGTTAAACTCATTTAAAACAATTCTTTTTATAGTTTTATTTGTTTTCTATCTTTTCAGAATCATGCTCCGCTGCACATTCCGATTGATCAACATATGATGTGAAATATTGATAGAGTTTGAATAAACTTTACAACTGTACAACGAGGCAATTAAATAGTCATTGTTATCTGTTTTAATTAAAAAGTTATATTTCGTTTCGCATCTTGGCTTCTGCTATTCTATTTTTGTAACAAAGTCCTCATATGCAATCATTTATGCATAATGCGACAACCTGCATTATATACTACATTTTCAAACAACAAAATATACAGAAATGATCAATGAAGGTTTCTCTTAACACAAAAAGTATCATTATTCAATATTTAAGAAATATATACAACTGATTTCTATTTTTACTTGTGTCATAAAAATAATGTATTTAAACGCAGTTGTGTTTCAATTTGGGTCCACGCATCTGCTGAAATCCTGTCATCTTTATAAAACTACACTCAACAAAAAAAAACAAAAAAAACGCACAAAGTTCCCCCTGCAGTTCACCTTAGCTGTAAGGAAATAATGGAATATTTGGTCAGGTATTACATCAAGAACGATCTCCCTTCTCAACAATCTACCCTAAAATCAGCCAAACGTGACGATGTCATTGTGTGGTTGTGTGAGCTTCTTTAGTCCAAACCACACGACGTGATCAAGCCAAGTCGGTGTTTTTCGAACAAATAATCCCAACGGATACTTTAAATTTAGCCACATTAATTTTCCAAGTTGGCATTTTGATTTCGCCATTGACCGAGATGCCACGCTTAACGCAAATTCAGAGGGGTAGAGCAATTGTGATGTCACACGGCAGTTTGGTGTTGACCCTTGTACAATTAAACGACTCTGTACACGTTTCCGTGCTACTGGGTTAGTTTCCGATCTTCCCAGGAGCGGTCGTCCGCGTGTAACGACCGCACGGCAAGGCAGGGCGATTCGATTGTCGCATTTGCGCAACAGATTCAAGACTGCTGTAGAGACTGCGTCGCATACCTTAGGTACTCATGGCAGACCATTTGTCCTTAAACTGCAAGAAACCGCTTGTGTGCCGAAAGAATCATTGCGCGCCGACCTTATGTCCACCACAGAGGCGGCAAGTGCGTCTTGACTTGATGCGCAGACATGGCCCAAATAGGTTTGGGATGCGTCGATGGAGGCGTGTGATGTTCACCGACGAGTCTAGATTCTGTCTGTATCGCTCAGACGGAAGAAAAGGGGTATATCGCAGACGCAGTGAGCGTTTCGCCGACGCATGCGTGGTTGAACGCGATATATTCGTTGGGGCTTCTGTAATGGTTTGGGGAGGCATCTCCCATGGAGTAAAATCCCCTTAGTGGTCCTGGATCAAAACCTCAATGCCGTTCGATACAGAGACCAGATCCTCCAACCACATGTCCTTCCACTTCTCAGACGTCATAACCTAATTTTCGAGCAAGACAGTGCTCGACCGCATGTTGCCAGAGTCTGTCATGATTTTCTCACGGCAAACAACTTTCATCCTCTGGAATGGCCCCCATATAGCCCCAACATGTCTCCCATTGAGCATCTGTGGGATGAGCTAGACAGGCGTATTAGGAAACGTAACCCCCCCCCCCCCCCCCTTCAAACTAACCGCACCCAGTTGATCGCAGCATTAACCCAAGAATGGAACAACATTCCCTTAAGGCGAACAAATGTTCTCATGAATTCAATGCATAGGAGAATCGGTGCAGGGATTCGTGCAAAAGCTGCCCACAACAGGTACTGAAGTGTCATTTTGTTTTCCCCGGGTATCCTTTTCTGAGTAACTACTGATGATACGAGTGACGTCACACATACTTTTCTTCTACAGTATTGTAAAGAGTAGACTTTCCCCTTCATATTGATATAACATTTTGTACAAATTTCCCAAAATATCATAGGCTATTGATTGCATAATTTAATTGTACGTTTCTTTTTTCGTTCAGTATATGTCTGCGGTGTGATATTTCACAGTGAGACAGCACTAAACAGTCACCATCAGTGCGCACCATCATACACAACCACATGCTCGATGTGATCATGACCTCAACATGAGTTGAAAGGGGAGGTAAGCCCCAATACGACAAACAACCAAATACACACAATTCCCAAACAAGTCTAGATATTTGTGTATTTAGCGATGACACCTAACATGACTTTTCGTGAATTTGTTGAGGGGTCAAATTGACTGATAGTTTACTCGAATTAGGTACGAAATACACAAGAAGCTATATACAAAAATAAAAATTTTCATTCTCAGACCCACTATTTTTAGAAACATAACATCCCTATTTTGCTTTATCATACTTTATCAAAGCTGAAGAATGATACATTTGAAACGATTTGATAGAAATTAACAAAACATATTTCTATATGATATACCCTTTTGATTTTAAACAAGAATATGGCGTAAGAGTGGGTGTGTCGCCCGGTGTCAGTGTGAGCAAAGTTGGAGGAGTACAGTTGAGAGATACCCCTGTTCCAACTTCAATGATTTTGTCCATTCAACATACATCTTCTATTGTCTTTTGAGACAAGAATTAAACTTCTCAGAAGAAAATGCGTCTTGCATTTTAGTCCATCTGGACGGAAGGTCTACAGCGGACTTTTTTATATACAAATCTCGTCCGTCGTTGTTAGCGTTTCGCATTTTTGACTTCTCTTCCAAAAAACCTTGACCAATTTAATCCAAACTGGGTAGAAAACACACATATATTGGAGGGGATTCTGAGTTGTTTTAAAAATGATGGGGCTTGTCGCCACCAGGGGCCAAACTTGGGGAAACATATCTCGTCAAAATTTCAAAATCTTCTAATAATCTAGAATGCCAAGAGCTTAGGGCACGGAGAATCAACTTTGTTCAAGGTGTTTCCCTGGGGTCAAACATAGTTTACGCGTCTTGGGGTCAAAGTTCAATACTATTTGTAAAGCACTTACGTTAACTTTTTAACTTTTCGACTTCTTAACCAAAACTACTGGACGAATTTTACCCAATCTTGGAATGAAACCTCCCCAGAGAATGGGGATTCAGATTTGTTAAAATGACGATGCCCAGTTTCCAGGGGGCGCCGCTAAGAGGACAAAATAAAAAATCTATTTTCTAATTAACTAGAAGGCATAGAGCTTAATGTTTTGGTATGTAGTAACCTTGGGACATAACAATTCTTGTCGAACCTACTGAACGAATTCCATCCAATCTGGATACGAAACATCCACAGAGAAAGGGAATTCATATTTGTTAAAGTGGTGGTGCTAGGTCTCCTTGGGACGCTTCTAGGGGGCAAACTTGGGGAAATGTTGACAAAATTTCAAAAATCTTCTTATAAACTAGAAGGCATAGAGCCTCATGTTTTTGCATGTAGTTAGTTACCTTAGGGCGTGGAAAATCAAGTTTGTTTAAGGCGTGTCCCTTGGGTCACAAATAGTTGGTGCGTTTTTGGGGTCAACAATCAAAGCTATTGTTATAACACATATTCTGTTAACTTTTCGACTTCTTGTTCAAAACTAATGGACGATTTTCATCCAAACTTTGTATGAAGCATAACTAAGGGAATGGAATTCAGACTTGCTCAAATGACGATGCTCGGTTTTCAGAGGGCGCCACTAGGTGTTCAAAATGCGGTCAGATTTCAAAAATCTTTTTCTATAAACTAGAAGGTATAGATATGAGTGCTTGTAGTAACCTTGGGGCATGAAGAATCAAGCTTGTGCAAGGCGTCATCCTTTAGTTAAAAAATAGGTTTTGTGATTTGAGATCAACTTTCAATACTATTGGTATTGGATAAATGTTAACTTGTCCCTTTTTGGCTTCTTGTCAAAGTTTTCTGGGCAAACTTAGTTTAGAATTTCTTTAAATGATGGTCTCTGTCCCCAGGGGCGCGCGACAATAAGGGGCAAAATATGGGAAAGTTGGACAAAAACTAAAACACTTCTTCTAATAAATAATAAAGCCTAGAACTAGATGCTTGCACACGTAGTAGCCATGGGACATGAAGAATCAAGTTTGTTCGAGGCGTGACCCTGCGTTAAAAAACGGTCATGTGTTATGGGGTCAAAGTTGAACACTCTAACAAATATGTTTACCTTTAACTTTTTTGACTTTTCCGAAACCCCAGGTTGACTTTTTCAATAAAGTCCTGTCCTTCGTCGTCGTCGTCGTCCTCTGTCGTTAACGGTTCACATTTTCGACCTTTTCTTTAAAACCACAAGACCAATTTCAACCAAACTAAATAGGAAACATTCATAGGCGAAGGCAATTCAGATTTGTTCAAATGATGGTGGTCATCCTACAGGGAGCACTAAAGGGGACAAAAATGTGTAGACTCTAATAAACTAGAGCTTAATATTTTGGTATGCAGTAACTTTACGGCATGGAGAACGAAGTTTGTTCAAAGGCGTGACCCTGTTTAATTAGAGCTTAACGTCACTTCCAGAATATGTCACCGATATCGTGATAAAAAACCAAAGGAGAAAAACCAAAAGATAGGACAGGAAGAGAAGAGGTGACAGGAACGGGGAATGAAAGTAATAGAGATAGTTCAGAAAGTGCGTGATTTTTCCCTTTTTTAATTAATAAATGTATATTTGGTTTATTTTTTAGTGGGTGTCCCACGTTTTCCTTTTGTTTGTCGATGTCCGTGAACATCGTCTTGGTTTATCGTACATACTACTGTACAATAATACTGTCTATAGATCAAGACCAATGTCGATTCAATTTTGCCAAAGCATCTTCTTTCGCCCCATATATATCGTCTTGGTTTTTCGTTTTTCCATTTTTTTTTCTATATCTACATTTAATATAAAATCAAACAAAACGATCGTTTGATGACAACACCATGTACTTTATTTCTTTGTTCTTTTATTAATATTTAATGTACATCGATAATCACCATGATGAGGATGATGATTTAGATTATAAATATTTCTTGAGTTTATTTTTACGCACGCATGCACGCACGCACGCACACACACACGTGAGTGTTCAATGTCTGAAGTGTATGTGTGGTATTCATTTTGATATTGTTATACGTATACTGTTTTATAGCCGTCATATATAGGTTTATAGATTTTCCATTTGTTTAATTCTTTTGTCACTTATATTATATGTACTTGACAATGAAATATGTTGAAAACTACGAAGAGTTCTTTATTCATATGCTCCAAGACTGAAATATTCTTGTAGGGTTTTTTCTACGGCTAGTAGAGTACCCTCGGACCAACTGGATAGACCGCGAAACGAAAAGGAGTTAGTCGTGATGAACACGTCGTCAGATTCTGATGGTTTTCGCAGTGGCTCTACCACTTCAGATTCACTGGTACCAGGCTTAGGTTCATACCACCCAGGATTGTCATCCCAGATCTTCATAACACCATCAACAGGAGCAGGGATGCTATCAGCACTCATATCGAATATCTCAGCAAGGTATTTGTGCACAAAGAAGACGACATTTTGTGTTACTGTATTTTCATCTTTAAATGAACCAAGAACGGCACCGTTTTTCTGTAGTTGTTTCCAGATCATGGAGTATTCGTTTTTTGCATATGATGCAAGAAGAATGGCTTTCCCTGTTAATTGTGATACACCAAATTCAAATGTTTGTCTTAGTGGTGTGTCTGATACTACTTGAGATATATCATTGGTTGCGTTTCTCCACCATGGGTAATCATACGCAAGAAATATTTTGCTCGCGCTGATTCCCACCATTGAGTTTATTCTGTTTTGAATGTCATTAGTATGGAGAGGTGGCCAATCCAGTTCTTGTAGTTGTACAATTGGCATAGTCAGAATGATTTTCCTGGCACAGATATTGACCTGTTGGGGTGTTATGTGGGTTTGCCCGTTAGTTGTAATTGTTGTTTGAAATTGCAGTTGATACATAGAATCTGATCCTCGAGTGATAGACGTCAGATGGCGATTAAAATATAAGATCCCTCTAAATATATAGAAAAAAACCAATTATACCATCAAGAATATTGTAAAATCAACGAAAAGAAGCAAGCATTGTAAAACAAAATTAAATATATCAACAGTACTTTACAGTGTGTTGCACCTACTGGTATATAAAAAGGCGTGCGGGTATCTTCGAGACCCGCATCTTCGCAAGCCAAGTTTTGCTACACTACGTTTCACTATGATAGGACAAGCGAACTGAAAGGAAGTGATTCGTATACGTTGGCTAGCGAAGATGCGAGACCCGGGGAACTTCCAAGTATGGTCAGAAGTGTTGTATCACACACTCAATAAAATTATGACCACGTCCTTTAACGTTTTGTTGTCAGCACTGTGGAAGTAGATGCTAACCCAACATCCACACATGTTATTGCATGCCCTAATGATGCATACACGAGTGTAGTTGGTTAAGGTCCCTTGTAAAGGTTACTACACACTTCAAATCGTTGACTGATTTCATTACATCGTTCTGCGGTGGCAAGTATTTTCTTAGGTGTGTTTTGGTGAATTACTACACTTCGTTTTAAAATCGGAACCTATTAAGTGGTTAAGGCACCCGCCTCTGTTTTGTATTCATTCTTTCAACCAACACGTTTGTCATTACTGAGGAAAAACACATGTAACAGGAAACTCAAGATTCTAGATTTTAAAAGAAGATAATTTACTTTCTACTTTTTATGCACTGCATGAGAATTATCGTCTTGGATCTCCATATTTGTTACTTTGAGATGCTATGTTAATTCAGTTGATCTTTAATATGGTTTTTTGTTTTATAATGTAATACTACGTAATTTTAATTTTTGTAATTTGTATCTTGGTTGTCTGTCACTGGATTATACACAATCCCTCATTTGTTGTCATATTTTCACCATTTTGATAATGAATATAAATAATCTTACATTTAATTTTCGATATTCTTTACAGTAAATCGGATTTACCTTTCATTATCATCTAAGAAACTTGTCATCAATAACAAAGGAAAGCTCTGCATCCCAGACTGGATCGTCTTTATTTGATCGCTGTGTACTGTGTGTTGATTTGGCAGACTGTTCACTGCACTTGAAGCAGGAGTTATACCCTCATTGACAGCCAGTACATACTCGACATACTCAGTACTAGTGTACTTTGAAATAAGCTCATATATGCTAAAAGAACAAATTGATAAAAAAATAATCGAAAATGAAAATTTTATTGTTATGTGTGCTTACGCTTAAAAGCTTTCAGCCAATGATAAAGAGCAAAGACATCATTTTGTGATCAACATACCCATTCAAATTATCTTTCTTGAGTGTCCATGCATAAAAGTGGCGCTGTAGCTAAAATTGAACTCTTAGACATGCTTTTCTTACAAAGATAGTTTTTTTTCTATCCTGTTTTGTTTTTATTTGGCTATAATTAATAAGATAGAACTGTCCGAGGAACCCCAAACATTTTACACAGAAACAATGAATCGTTTATCTCTATCAGTGTTCATCAAAAATTAAAAGGAAGACTAAATATACGTGTATACAGCCAAACTAATATAGTCGAAACTGTATGTATTGATCATTTGATAGTCACAGCAAACTGATATTAGATATATATGAATTAGCAAAAATACAGAATTACTGATGATTTAGAAGTTTGAACATATCTTTATTAGTAAAATTCGAGATGAGTGGAAATACCAGAACGAAGGACATTGACAAACCAACAACATCCACATCAAAACAATGCAGCACCATGATAAAAGAGAATCAAAGTGGCGTCAAAACAATCCTCCGGACTCGTTATCCTTGCAGACCGACTGAGGACGATCATCAAGCACGAAACAGGGCGGTGCGATTAAACCGGTGAATGAGGACTCGACCTTCCCACTCCCCAAATGATACAAGAAGTCTTAAGTATAGACACACATTTAAAAATGTAATAGATACACCTCGTGGCGTTGTCAAGTGTTTAAACAATCAACCGTTCACATCAATTGTCAATACAAATCTAAATGCGAAACATGTATATTTGCATATTTACAAATGGCAATTGGACTTAGCTAAGAAGCACAAAACAAACAACAGTGGCTGATATGAAAGACTCAAAGATACATTATACCTTTGATCCTTAACAAGAATTCCGTCGTCTGTAGCTACGGTTTCTGGATCTGAATCGTCTGTGTAGTTTGACCTCGTGAGGAAAATGGTACTACAAAGGCAAAAGCAAGACAACAATGTATTCTAAAATTATCAGTAATATACGTGAATACATACATTTTGTATCGAGTGCATACCTGTGCGTTTATTGCACATGGAACCGCCAAGGAAGGTACGATTATTGAATATTTCTAAATTTAAAAAGACCTTATCTCGCTGATTCAGATTTTACCCTTTATTTGCATGAACACTTATTAATGCTTTCACAGATTTAGCGATAAGTTTTCTCTCATTAGTCAATTAAGGACGGTTGGTTTGCAGGAATACCTGGAATCCTGGACGAAGGTGTCTCACACAAAGTATTGATTCTTCTTCTTATAAGTGTAACAGGGTCAATAAATATCCCTGACCCCGTTGGGATTCGAACCTGGGATCTTTGACTCAACAGTCCAAAGCTCTACCATTTGAGCTAAAGGAGATCTCCTCTAGCGCTAGCTAGTAGGAGTGTTTTAAATCTACTTTACACACTGTGACATAAGTATTAAATTTATTGAAGGCATATTGAAGTTTGAATTTTGTATATATTTGAACATATGAACAATGATACAATTTACGAATTTTACTACACACAACACGATCATAAGATTACATAAACATGTACACAATATATGCGTAGTGCAGATCATCTTAGGAAAATATAAATTCTTAACAGCCAAGAGGATGACACAATTAGGAAAGAAGGGCTCCGCAAAGCGAATACGCCCGTCTGCAAATCTTAATAATAGGTTAACAATAGGTGTTGTGAAGATTAAAGTTGATCAGTCAAAAAGAACTCATGATAATGAGCTGACACTGCTGGTGGGCAACTCTTGCCAGAAACAAAAGGCCGTAACTCCCAAAATATCAATCAGGAAATAGTGGTCATCGAATTCATCCAAGCTTTTGAGATAAGGAGCCTGCTTATGAACTTTCGTTCGAATATATGTAAAATTATTATAGATATTGAGCGGACCATAACTCTCAAATTTACAAACGAAAAAATGTCAATATCGAACTCATCCGGGACTTTATGGCATTTAACATTTGTGTTAAGTTTGAAGTTGATCGGTCAAAAATTGCTCAAGATATTGAGCGGAAACTGTGGTTGGGTGACTCTTGTCAGAAACAAAGAGCCGTAACCCCCAAAATTACGATCAGAAAATAGTGGTCATCGAACTCATCCAAGTTTTTGAGGTAAAGGAACCCGCTTATGAAGTTTCGTGCGAATATGTTAAAAATTACTATAGATATTGAGCGGACAACATTTCGGCAACAAAGGGCTATAACTCTCAAATTTACGAACGAAAAATTGTCAATATCAAACTCGTTTGAGCCTTTATGGCTTTTAACATTTTGGTTAAGTTTGAAGTTGATCTGTCAAAAATTACTCAATATATAAAGCAAACACTGCGCGCTCGCCAGCCCGCCCGCCCGCCCGCTAACGTGATTACATAATACGTTCGGTCGTCCACGCGAGTGAGACAGGGTCTTACATACAAATCAAGGCAAGACAGATAACCAAAAATATCACCAGGGTGAGACAGAAGCCCACAGACAGACCCTCTAAAGACAGTTCAACACTGACATTTAAAGTGTACTGTAGACAACACAAAGCAATAGGATCAGTAGGGCACAAAATATTAGCAAACACAATAGTCACCCAGAAACCAGCACAAAATGAACTAACTTGCAAACTACGTATTGAACACAATTGTAGAATAATAGATAAAATATAACCGATATCTTGACCTTAATATTTGTTTTCTAAAAAGTCTGAAAAAACATAAATGTGTTTAATTAAAATCTTGTTATTTTCTGAAAATATATTATATACATTATAATTATTTGAATCGTATAGTCACGTGAAAACATAATTACCAAGTGATTAACGACGACCCCGACTTTATATCCGCATAACAAGTATGTGTTGAATATATATGTCTATTTACCGTAACTGCGCGTTCATTGTATTTAAGTACTCATTTGAGTAAATAGATTGTTTAGAATCAAACTTTGAATAGTGGGTCTTCACACTTTAAACTAGTTGCTTCGCTGATTGATGTTATATTTATTGGTGGTCCGTTTTAATTTGCATCTATTGTTTTAATCAAAAACGAACTGTATTTATAAGTTAACCGTCATTACACAGCAACGTAATGTAAGTCGCGAGATTTGAAAAGGGCAATGTCTAAATCGCGCTTTAACAAGCGAGAGTACGTACGAAATCAACAATTAGACCCAAGGAATATTTAAATTCACGGACAGATCAGCTAACATGCACACAAACCAGTACCACCAGACAAAGACTTTAACAACAAATAGTTAATGGCAAGGTGGAAACGCACAGAATGATTAAAAAAATCGAGAAAAAAACTCATTTTTTCCCTTCTCTGTGCGATGCGCCTTCTTGATCATACGAGTATAAAAAATTTACATACTTTAGCATATCGTAAAGATCCATCCGAGAACCGGCATTGTAAGGAAACTCATCACTGGTAAGATTGTAGTCTAACAGTCTGTTTCGGAAGTAGAATCCTCTCTTTTCTGACGGAAACAGTCCCTCTATAAAGTCTATAATCTCCAGTCCCAAATCATCTGCTATTTTAGTGAGAGTAGTGTGTTCGGATGGGTGGAATCTCATCGCACCTAACTCTATTTTGACATCAGGTATGTTGGAGAACTGTCTAGAGTCAATACGTCCACCGATTCTGTCCGAAGTTTCGTATACAGCGACTCGAAGATTTGAGTGTCTAAGTCGCCAAGCAGCATATGATCCGGCGATTCCAGCGCCGATGATTGCTACATCATGACATTCTGTTGATTTTAAATTAAAATATAAACTAACTTAATGTTAACAAAAATATTAATTATATATTTAAGAACAAATTATCGCATAAGATGTAGAACTTAAAACGTCTTGGTTTTTCGTATTTACTACTTTAAATAGACATCAGTACCCTCTTACCTTGTTCGCTCTGATGTTCTCTGATTCTGTTTAACATTACTTCCAAAAGAGGGATTGAATGAATTTCCCCAACGAACAAAATTCCTGTTGACAGACAAAGATAAATAGTTATTCATTAACAAGGAACACTATGGAAATGTATTTTTATCATCAGACCAGAAGGAAAGTGCAATGCAACCTGCTCTAGCGACAACTTCTATAAAGAGACCTTCTGTACATAAATACCACTAAAATCAGGTTCCTTGAAGTCTAATTGCACTTGTTTTTACCTGTATATAAAGACCACCGCCATATAAAGACCGTTTTTTCTGGCTCTTGGTGGTCTTCATAGACAGGGTTGACTGTATACAAAGTTTTGCTTTTTGTTTATAATAGAAGTTTGTTATGTTTTCTTTATAGTTTATGTATATGTATTTGGTTTGCATTTTCATTGAATGTCCAATGTTCCCTTTTATTTACTCATATCCACAGATCTATTTGTTTTTAGAGTAACGTCTCGGTTTTTCGTATTTGCTACCTTATACATGTATTATATTTAGTAACTGACGAAATTACTTAATGGCTTGTGTTTTGGCTCTTAAACTTTTGTATAAACAGTGACTAACATTCTTTGTGAGACCTGCACGAACACATCAAATATATGCCACTCTAATTGTGGAAACTGTTGAGGAAGTTGTTGACAAATTACGTTGTAAAAAGCAAAATATTTTCTCTACTGCAATAATCATTGACATTGCAATTAAACAATCAACCGAAACTTAATGTCACTTTTTATAGTGAAATTTCGAACAAAAAGGAAGAATGAGATGTGGATATTGAAAAACTCTTAAGACCTCATTGTGAACTTGAAATAGCAATCACT
>JAUMGZ010174398.1:0-14624 GCA_032359645.1 Pododesmus macrochisma | reverse complement strand
AGGCAGTTTGCACTACAATTTTGTCATACAGGGCATTGTATATAGGTAATAAAGACATTTTAAGATTTTGCTACGCGCTTTCTCCCCCATGAAAATTTCAAAAAGTTGGCAAGTATGCATGTATCGTGATTGACGTGAATGTAAGTTGTAACACGTGTGGCGATGTCCTTGCCGCCACGCTTCATGCAAATTATGCATTGATTTCACATTTGTTTGTTTAATTATTGGTATGACTATAACGATTAACATTCATATTATTCCCACCTTACTTAAATAATTCCTGTCAGGTGTTTCTATCGTCAGGAAACGGCATTTTGTGTCTCAGAAAGTTGTTCTTATGTTGTTGCCATCTTGTCATCTTGCCGTGAACTTTATAATTTGCATATCTTTATTTACGCGCTCTTGATTGGTGTGCGTGAGGATGCTGTAGCTATAAAACCTGAGTCCTGACCCGGAGAGATTGCTTTTTCGCCAGGCTATTGCGCCTTTAAACGCATTGTCCTAGATTCCCGGGCTGACAGACAGACACGGTGTAAAAATGAGCACCTTCGAGATAAGTTAAGATGAGTTATTTAATTTGATCCTGCATTTTGTCCCAAAACTTGCCGTCGATAGCATGTTGTTTACATTGACAACCGGTCCATGAAAATGGAGGTTTATGCACCTTCACTTTAGATCGGGTGTTTTTACATGTATTTAACGTTTAGAAACATAAAACATATTTTCCTAAGATAGAGAATTACTAAATATTTAATACTTCTAAAGCAGTGATACAATTCTTTTTCACTTATTAAATACTTTTCAGTCAACTTTATTACTTTAGAAAAGTAGCGTTTTTTGCACCTTTGACAGCATCCGCACCTTCACGATCAAAACGATATGCACCTTCGTATATTTTTATTACGCTAAACTTTCTTATGTAGATAAAGAAATCTAAGACTTACTGCTGTTTGGGTACAAAGTTAAATTTACTTAACATTGATAGAGTTTAAGTTTATCATCTATACATGTATAATTTCAAAGGTGCATTGCTATATCCACAGATCTTTATTAATTTACCTTAAACTATAACAGCGCCTTCGACTATAACAGCACCTTCACGGTGGAGCACCTTCAACTATAATAGCACCTTCACGGTGGAGCATCTTCACATATATAACAGCACCTTCACGGTGGAGCACCTTTAACTATAACAGCACCTTCAACTATAACAGCACCTTCACGGTGGAGCTTCTTCAACTATAACAGCACCTTCACCTATAACAGCACCTTCACATATAACAGCACCTTCACATATAACAGCACCTTCACCTATAACAGCACCTTCACATATAACAGCACCTTCAACTATAACAGCACCTTCACCTATAACAGCACCTTCACGGTGGAGCATCATTATATTATAATAATTACCATTGTTGTTACAGTTTTATCTGGTACTTTATTCTATTGTGATAAATTATTACTGAATGCAGTTTAGGCACACCTTCAGAAGTGCACATACAGTAATAGCACCTTCAAAAGTGCACCATCAGTAATAGCACCTTCAGAAGTGCACATTCAGTAATAGCACCTTCAGAAGTGCACCATCAGTAATAGCACCTTCAAAAGTGCACAATCAGTAATAGCACCTTCAAAAGTGCACCATCAGTAATAGCACCTTCAGAAGTGCACATTCAGTAATAGCACCTTCAAAAGTGCACCTTCAGTAAAAGCACTTTCAAAAGTGCACCTTCAGTAATAGCAGATATTATTAACGTAGCAGTGTACTTGAGTACTTTGGGACTCAGTACCATTGATATCCTGAGCTGAATCCTGACAAAGAAAGACATTTTAAAGCGAATCAATTTCATTGTAAATATTGTATATAATTATCTGTGTTCTCATTAAACTTATTGAATTTAAGCGCTCAAATTCTGTTTTAATTTCATTTGTTCTTGACACACGTACGGGACTTAGGGATCCACAAATTTGTTACATTACTGCCTCTAGGTATATCTGTCCGCAGATACCCTCGAAACAGTAAGCGGGTAGAGCGCGCAACACAAGGTATGCGAACCACTTCCTTCAGTTCGTTTATCGTAGTGAAACGTAGTGTAGCGAAACTTGGCTTGTGAAGATGCATTTAACTCACGTATCAATCTTTAATCTTAAGACAAGACTTCTACAATTTGACGTATTTTGCTATCTCTTTTATTTGTATCAACATCAGTTTCTCGAATCAGACATTCATCCAGTAAATCATTACTTCTGAATGTCCTTCGGTCACCCTTTTCTTCTAGCTTATATTACATCCTTTATGAAAAAGAGAAAATTTAAAAATTAATTTAATAAAATAACCATTAATTTAACAAATTAAACTATCACCAAAATAAATGTTGAAACAATACAATAAACAACAGATTTATAGTTTTTTGTTTGTTATATTGGTTCTGGTTTATAACTGTTATACAAGTATTCAATGTGAATTTGCTTGAAGAAAAGTTTTTAGTTAAAAGTAGTAGTTTAAGCCATTTTAATGTTTTTGATAAACTACATCGTTACATATTTACATATCAAGTGGTTAGATATCAAACAAACAAGGAAGAGAACTTTATACATGTACATGCATTCAATCTATTTAGCTCAAATTTATACTCAAATTAGTATGGATCACTTTTGTTGATATGTCTTATTTGATATGTAAAGTGGCATCTTTTATCAATGTTAAAATTATTTCAATGCATGTATACATACTCCTTATGTCAGGAAATGAATAACAACAAAATATGTTTGTAACTGCAGAATGTAATGTAAAATGCAGAAGTCATAAAATCAAAAATTGTTTGTTTGCAATTACCTAATTTAACCATTGTTGTGGTTCGGAGGTACACGTGCAGCGTTATTTTCGTGCTGGTTGGCTGGTGTTAGCATCTCAGGCGGCGGTTTTAAATCCCGACCGTCTACGATGTCTATATTAGGCAATATTCTCGCTCCCAGCTCATTATATATAACCTCTCAGCATTTCTGGGTAGGAGAAGGACTGGTTGGCTTAGTGTCAGAATAATGTGACCAAGTGAAGTATCGTGTCAATTTGTCTGGTGTGATATTTCAGTGAGACAGCAATATAAAGGTGCCATAAATGTGCACTGTTACAAGCAAACACTGTCTTGGTATGCCCTATACATGAGTTAAAGGGACGTTAAACCCAAACAAAACAAACAAGATGTCTACCTACACTGTAAAACATGTAAAATGACAGTGTGTCTATTCTATAATTTTAGGCTTTTGGAAGCTACTGTGTATGTATTTTAACAGGTTTTGACTGCGCACATACCTAAAATGTTGGCAAAACTACTTTTTATAGTATTGTATGGGTGTGGTTTTTGTCCTTCATTACCATCGTGATTATCCCCATTCCCTTTTAGCTTCAGAGCTTTGATTTGTCGAGGTCTTGTCTATTCTAAATTCATTTTCCCCTTCGAGTCCGTTGATGACGGTTGACTTGGAGCTTGGCTTCGGGTCAAGGGCGGGCCATTTGGTTGGTTTGAAGTATATTGTAATGCCCAAACAACTAAAGTATGAATGGAATCATTATGAAACGCCCGTCTCATTTGGCTGCTTAGTTCTTGTGGTGACTTTTTGATGAAGCTATTGTTTGTTTGCCAGTAGCGTTTGTTCTGTTGATCCCATTTCTTCTTGTTTTTTGCAATATCAATCGATTATTTCAGGAAAAGCACTTTTAAGTATGAATTTAAAATCATGTTATCGTAACTGAGTTTGATATAAACTTACCAGTTTGTTATTGGACAACCAAAAACTAAGGAAACTAGGACAAAATGCTTTATGAAACACTGAAAATGAATAATATTTATAGTTTAACGAATCATCGATTATTAAGTTTCATAATTGATTATCGGAACTTGTACATGTCAATTACTAATTAATCGATTATTACTGATTACTAGGAGAGGCAACTGATTAAAACTCATGAGACATGATTGCAAGGGTCAATTTTTTATTAAAATATATATATAGCATATCAAAGCAAACATTGTCATGTGTTCTATACATTTTACAACAAACCTTTTGAGCATATGGTGCCGGGGGGGGGGGGGGGGGGGGGTTAAACCGGTACAAAATAACATATCAATTGCAACAAAAATCAAATGATGATCAGTACAATATTTTGCTAGATAAAATTTCACCTGGCATTAATTGGACATAGCCATATGCGACAGTGTCATCGATAACGTAGTTCTATTCTATAGCTTAGGCTTTGGAAGCTACTATGTATGTGTTTTAACAAGTTGTGTGAAATCCATAATAATCACTGTTGGATTCAATATCTTTTCGTTGTGTGGAAGAGAAGACATCATTTTTTGTAACTTTTATGTTATGTTGTTGATATTTCCAATAAAAGAATTGATTGATTGATTGATTGATTGATTGATTGATTGATTGATGTTACAGAGGAATGCACATAACAAGAGATCTGCTCTACTGTTCAATGTAAAGATTGTTTTTTGTTTTAAATTTTGTATATTTAATCGACACTCTAATTGATTATTTAAAACTGAGGTGACAGATATAAGTTTTAACTATAGGCCCGTATTACATATTTAGTTCGCTGAACAAAACGAATATTTGGCTGCTAGCCAATATACAAAATGTACATCGACTGATCAGTGACTGATTTCTACGAAGCAACCGGAATTAAACTTGACAGTGCATATAATCATGATGATGATATTTACGAGAAACATCCAATGAATATGTGTTATCTCCAGTTTCAATTTATGACAAATTTTCACATAACTTACGCACAAGTTAGTCAGTCAATAGATTATAATGACTTAAGGTTCATGTGAAATATAAACGCCTTTGAACCATGTTAAGTCCATTTGGACCGATGTTCTAATGTGGACTTTTCTCATACGAAACATGTCCTTCGTTTGACGTCCGTCGGTTGTCCGTCAATAACTTACACATTATCCACCTCTTCTCCAAAATCATTAGACCAATTTCATCCGAACTTGATAGGAAATATCTCTGGGGAAGGGGATTCTACGGAAGCTTATACGTGTCACTAAAAAAAAATTATATTTACTAAGTCGAAATAACGACATACTATGTCGAAATAACGACATACTAAGTCGAAATAACGACATAACTATGTCGAAATAACGACATACTAAGTCGAAATAAAATCTTTTTATAACCTAGAAGGCCTAAAGCTTAATGTGGTAACTTTGGAGCTTGAAGAACCAAGCTTTTTCATGGCATGACCATAGGGTCAAAAGTATTCAAATGCTAAATATTTACTTCTTGGCCCATTTCATCAAGATGGACGTTAAGGCCCAATTGGCCTTATGTTAAAATGTCAAACATGTGGTTAGTTCAGTTGATAATTGCCCTTGGTCGCATCATACCAAAATTATTTACTTATAGTACTTGTAACGTCCTTGCTAAATACTTGATCATTATGCGGACAGAAAAAAGGCTGGTCTACCTTATCTGAATCAGTCTAATGGTCTCGATAGGGTACTAGTGCCTGGCCAAGAAGTGGTCTTTAATGTGGTGATACTTTTAAGCATCAGAATGACGTTGAAAGTTAAACAATCCGCTCAGTTCCAGACAGAATAACATTTATGTAAAATTGTTTCGTTCTCCATATTGTCAATATTTGAAATAGGATGAATTGTATCTGCGTTAACAAACTAAATTAAATGGTATGAAATGCGTCACACAGTCCTTTTTAAAAGATCAAACAGCGAGACGATGATTTCCGCCATGTTGATTTTGGCAGAGTAATGACGACACAACTACGCTGCGCAAAAGAGAGGACATCTTCCAATAAACTAGAACACCTACAGCTTATTGCTTTGGTATTTAGTAACTTTAGGGCGCTTTGGTATTTAGTAACTTTAGGGCATGTTAAATCATGTGTGTAGAGGCGTGACCCTGGGGACAAAAATAGGTTACACATTTCCGGGTCAAAGTACAACACTATGTATATGGCAAATATTTCAACTTTTCACATTGTCAACATCTTATCCAAACCATTGAACCAATTTCATCCAAACTTAGAAGAAGGCAGCCCTGGGGGAAAGAGGGTTCATATAGTTCAAATGATAGAACTTGGCCCCCAGGACTTTTGGCGGCCCCAATGGGGACAATTTTACACAATTTCAAAATATTTTCTATAAACTCGATGATCTATGCTTTGGTATATAGTAACTTTAAGGAGTGGAGAACCAAGTTTATTCAAGACGTGACCCTGGATAAAAAAAACAGTTAAACAATTTGGGATCAATGCTCAACACTATATACTTATATATATATTTTAAACTATTTATCTAACCCTACTTAACCATTTCACTTGAAAATGGGTAGAAGTCATGCTCACGGGAAGAGGGTTTAGATTTATATGAATAAGTGCGCTCAGTCCTCGGGGAGTTATCAAAGATTAATATAAACCCGCTTGAAAACTATATCACACAACAAAACATTTCAACATTAGAGAAGGAAAAAAACTTTTGTCTTCTCTATATTCACATCATTCATATTAATTGGCTAAAAGACTACTAGCTTTTTGGAAAAGTTAATACTTGTGTATTAAAAAAGAACGACCATCCATGCTACGAATTATAAAACCACAGGAAAGATGTCATAAAGCGATTAGAAAGTTCTAACTTAGTTAACAATAGAAACAGGAAAGTTTGTCCTCACGATTTCACGTACTTTCCTTGTTGGTCCACTTAACTGAATTTCAAACAATACAACTACTTATCTGATATGTTGTATTTGTAATGTGCAACAAGGAGTTCAAGTGAGATTCATAGAAACCTGGCGTGGATGCATCCTGCCTGTGAAGATAACGGTTTAATCTCGAGTACCTATTCATTAACCCAACGATTTCAGAGAAAAAAAATAATTGCGCGCGCACAGAGAGAAGGGGAGGGGGGTTACATTTGTTTTAAATCACAGCGTATATAATAGGTTGAAATCTGTAGCAATTGTGTGGCACGCCGTTCTCGTCAAAATAATTATTGGGATTACAATCTCGATTTGGGGGGTTTGAAAAAAACGTGCTGTTTGCAGACTTTGGAAAAAGGATGATAATTATGGATGGCCCCTTAGGGTTCACGCGACCGGGATTTTAATCCAAGATCTTGAATTCTTGAATCTAAGTTCTCCAATTGTGTCTATGAAAACAATCAGAAGCAATGCAATGGGTATCACAGAATGTAAATAAAACAAATCAGACAATTAAAAAAAACTAAATTTATTGTATAATTATCAGCACGTCAACATGATAATTAATGTTACAAAGTTCATTACTTAAGTCCGCAAACAGATTAATAGCACACTCATTTCCACAGACAAAAACCATTCTACTTTCAACACTAGATCTAGTACACAAAAGTAGCCGTCTAAGGAATGTATAATAAAACTGTAATTACATACACGGACACAAGTTTGTAATTTTTCACTACTAACTCAAATCTTATAAGAGTGTAACAAAATTGATACATTACATGTTTTATGTTTAGTTGATACATCATTGATACAATACATGTTATATGTCTAGTTGATGCATCATTGATACATAACATGTTATATGTGTAGTTGATACATCAATGATACATTACATGTTATATGTTTAGTTGATACATCAATGATACACAACATGTTATATGTTTAGTTGATACATCATTGATACATTACATGTTATATGTGTAGTTGATACATCATTGATACATTGCATAATATATGTTTAGTTGATACATCATTGATACATTACATGTTTAATGTTTAGTTGATATATCATTGATACATTACATGTTATATGTGTAGTTGATACATCATTGATACATTACATGTTATATGTTTAGTTGATACATTATTGATACATTACATGTTTTATGTTTAGTTGATATATCATTGATACATTACATGTTATATGTGTAGTTGATATATCATTGATACATTGCATGTTATATGTTTAGTTGATACATTATTGATACATAACATGCTATATGTTAAGTTGATACATCATTGATACATAACATGTTATATGTTAAGTTGATACATCATTGATACATAACATGTTATATGTGTAGTTGATACATCATTGATACGTTACATGCTATATGTTTAGTTGATACATCATTGATACATTACTTGTTATATGTTTAGTTGTTACATCATTCATACATAACATGTTATATGTTTAGTTGATACATCATTGATACAATACATGTTATGTGTTAAGTTGATACATCATTGATAAATTACATGTTATATGTGTAGATGGAAGCATGTTAAATACAATAATAATCAAAGTGAAAAAATCAAAATAGTGGTTTTTTCGTTGTGTGCATTATATGACTCAACCCTGACTACTATTTTGGCATTGAATATCCAAAATATACCATTATTATATAAATATTACGCTCCTTGTTATCATCTCTCTTTATAGTAATGATGTATCAGGTGACATTTATCTTTTGAAAGACACCAAATTGAGAAAAATCGGGCGTCATTTGACATTTTCTCAACATAAAATGTAAAACACTATCGATTTTAGTAGATGTTAAAGTTCGACACGTTTCCCGCTTTCATGGTAGGCTACTAATTGCCGATTTTTTGCGCGTCGTTGTACAGCTGTGAATTTGCTTTGTAAATACCGTAGGCTGTTCTCTGGCCTAGAGCTTTGAAATTAGTGACATGAATATATTCTGAGTTACATATTTTGGTTTCGTGATATAATAATTAACATATTAATTACAGTCCAACTTGTCTTTAAAGACCACTCAAGGGATCTAAGAAAAGTGACCTTTATAGACAGGTGACCTTAAAATGCAGGTACAACTTAGTTGAAATACGAAGAGAAGGGATCCAAAAATTCTGACCTTTAAAGACAGGTGGTTGTTATATAGATGATCTCTAACGCATGTTTAACTGTATGTTGAAATTCTAAAACATACACTTTTGAAGATTCATAGTTTATCTTTCAATATAAAATGACCTTTAACGACTATATATTTGTTGTCGAATCATTTGAGCAAACAGATCTCTGGTCTGGAGGTTTATCCCTCATGCTGGATTTGTTGACATAAGAATACATTTATTTATGTTAATAAATATAAACTGACACAGTGGTCGAACTAAGAAACGGATGTACAGAATACCTCAGAGCTTTACTCTACTTCAGAATGGTAGCTGTATGGTTACTTTGATTATTGTATGGCTTCTTGCTATTACCACACACATCTCTAAAGAAGGGAGTCAAGAGGAGTTCGGTACGTCCGTAGTTTTTATTTTGACCAGTGTGAATGATGTTATGACAGAAATCCAGTCTATTCATAATCACCTTTTACTTTAGAAATAATATGTTGTAAGAAAGATAACTCCTCCGACATTTCGTTATTAGATGAAGTGTAAACATTCTGATTGGTCACATTAACACGTGTGCATATTGATATGGTTAGTATCACTTGGCAATTTCAGCGAAATAACCTCGAAGGTAACAAGATTAAATTTTGGAACTACAATTGGCCGCCAATCTCGACCATTTTAGCAAAATCTCTCCACGTGTAATTGTTTACATATATTTAATCCTTTTGGTTTACGATTTTCTAAAACATCAAATTATCAACAGAACAGTATTTCCTGTTTGATATGTTTATTTGAACTCGTAAGTCTGCTGTATATGAAAATTACATACTTTCTCCGTTTTCGCCTGATCTTCATTGCGCCTCATTACTTCAAATCGAGCCGTATCAATACACTTACCTCCGAGTCTTTTTTAATAGCATGCGACGGAAAATAGCGAAGTGGTCGGATTGGTTAAGTATACTAGTATGCTGACCAATGTCATATGTTGCTTGGTCAAGCAGTGCTCACGCATGCGTGGGCACAAAGACAATATACATTGTGTAAACACAGAATTTATTTTACTTTATTGACGGAAGAGAGATCAATAGGTCAGTGGGGTTTATAAGGCATTTTAGTAGAGGTGAAAGTTCGAAACCTTTCTCGCTTTCGTGATAGGGTACTAATTGTCGATTTTTGTGATTTTGCATTGTAAATCCCGTAGACTGTTTTCTGGCCCAGAGCTTTGAAAGAAATGACGGGAATATGTTTTCTGTTACATAGTTTGGTTTCAAGATATATGATACAATTATTAACATATTAATTATGTTGAAATTCTAAAACGTACACTTTTAAAGATTCATAATTTGTCATTGAATAAAATGCTCTTTCAACGACTATATATTTGTTGTCTAATCATTTGAGCAAACCTATCTCTGTTCTGGCGGTTTATCACTCGTGCTTGGTTGGTTGACATAAAAATACATTTATTGATGTTAAAATATAACTGACACAGTGGTCGAACTAAAAAACGGATGTACAGAATACCTCTGAAGTTTACTCTTCTTCAGAATGGTAGCTGTATGGTTATTTTGATAAGTGTATGGCTTATTGCGATAACCATATACATCTCTAATGAAGGAAATCCAGAGGAGTTTAGTACGTCTGGTGTTTTTAATTTGACCAGTGTAAATGTCGGCCTCGGTGGTGTAGTGGTTACATGTAGCACGCAGGATTTCTAATCTCTCGGAGACGAGAGGTTCGGAGTTCGCGGCTCAGCTCGGGCACTGTCAGGTATGCTTGAGCAATACACTTAACCGGCAGCTCATATCAGTACGGTCTGTCGGATGGGGACTCGAAAATGGAGGTCCCGTGTCTCTCGGGCACGTAAAAGAACTCATCGTATAAGAGCCATAAGTGCTAATGCGATGACTGGTAGAGGCAGAATTGCCTACAAAACCAGTAGCAAGATAGCAAGATAAGAATGATTTCATTACAGAAATTCAGTCTATTCATAATCACTCACTTCTTTTACTTTTAGAAATAATGTGTTGGAAGAAAGATAACTCCTCCAACATATTGTTACTGGTACAATTAGTGCAAATGAAGATCAGGCGTGATCGATGAAGTGTAAACATTCTGATTGGTCACATTACCACGTGTACATATTGATATGGTCAGTATACAATCGGACCACACTCGGCCATATTCGAGAAATAACCTCAAAAGTAACTAGTACACATCTTGAAACTACAATCGGGCTACATTCTACCATTTCCGCGAAATCTCTCCACGTGTATTTGTTTACATATATTTAATCGTTTTGGTTTACGATTTTCTTAAACATCAAATTATCAACAGAACCTTATTTTCTGTTTGATATGGTTATTATAACGCGTAAGTTTGCTGTATATGACAATTATATACTTTCTACGTGTTTTACCTAATCTACATTGTGTATTATTACTTCAAACCCTTTCACTAAACTGCTGAAATCGAGCAGTATCCACATACTTACCTCCGAGTCTTTTGGGCGAATTGGTTTTTCCACAAACTAGTTTTAGTTTCGAACCAGTTCAGTAAATTTTCCATTTTTTCGACAAAATGGTTTAAAACTAGGTTTAAACTAAAACAGGTTTTTTGCTTTGATACTGGTAAACTAAAACCGGTTTGCTAAACCGATCAAATCACCTCGCCTTGCAGTTTAGAAGGTTTAGTGCCCAGAGCAAGATGGTGGCTGCCACAATTACAGACACCTGTAGCAATAATTTTGGAGTAACATTTTCTCATATTACAGTGTATATAGGATCTGATTAATAGACGGGAATGACTTGCGGTTTATGTAGTTTTCGTGACAATTTTTGGGTGTTTTATAGGAATCAAGCTGCAGTCTATGGCTTAACAGATAAGCAAACGTTTCCTTATTCATCCTAAATCGTTTACGAAAAAGCTTCGTCTCTATACTCTTGAAGAATAAAGGTGATTTTCTTACGTTGAGGGGAAATCAAATCTTCCACGACTGAAAGTGTTTTATGTAATCAAGTAGTAACTAGGTCTATATTTTCAGTATCATCAAAAGTGTCTAAATTGGTTAAATATTGGCTATTACAAGTTTATCTTCCTTGGCAGCAATTTTTGTAAATAGAACTATTCATTTAATTTGTTTCCCAAGAGTAAACTGGAGTTAACGAACCGGTTTGAAAACTAGTTTGAAACCATAAACCAAAACCTGAACTAGTTTATTAGCAAAATATTCGCCCTTTATTTTATAACATGCAACGGAAAATGGCAAAGTGGTCCGATTGGGTCAGTATGCTTGTATGCTGACTAATGTCTTGTGTTGATTGGTCAAGCAGTGCTCACGCATGCGTGGGTGCAAAGCGTCCACTTCTTGTCATTCTTTGCAGACAATACATTATTTAAACCCATAATTTATTTAACTTTATTAATTTTTCATATTGACAGAAGAGAGTTCAATAGGTCAGTGGGGTTTATAAGGCTATAACAATCCTGCAACAAGTAGGAAGCAACGCCAAAAACTTAATATAGACTGTAGAGTTTGTGAAGTTCATTTATTGCAATGATTTACATTCAGAAACATTTTTTTTGTCCATTTAAACTTTTTATAGAGAGGCGTACAGTAAATGTTATTTGACCAATAAACGTATACATGTACCTGACCACCCCCGAAGTAGGTTTTGTCTATTGCTAGTTTAGTCATGTGTCAACGTTATTCTCTCCTGCCAATAACAAACAACAATGTTTCAATACCCACCCTCTTCCACCCTTGTTTAACAAAGTTAAAATCTTGTAGTATACTTTAAAAAAAAACTTATCTCATTTGGCCAATGTTAAGATTTATTCTGTAAAGGAAACCAGCTACCTATTTCATAACTATACATGTCAATTTTGAATCGTTCATAAGAAATTAATTTGACACATTTTCATCATTAACTAATGGTAAATACATTAATTCAATACTAATCTATGTCAGCAAATCTTTCATAGACATTGTTTGCCAAAAAATGTGTCCTTAATTAATTTTTTTTTCTTCAAAATTCACTTTTTTACATTAAAATCCCATTTTAAATCCTTAAAATACTGACAACCTATAGTGTTTTTGTGACAGAAAATTTTCATAACCTTAAGGCAATAAAACCACTAACTTTGAAGAAATGCTAGTGAGAAATGGTGATACTGGCCTATTACCTTTTAATACATAGGTGACACCTTTATTCGTTTGAACTATTAACAATGAATTGTGATAAGTCTTAAGTGTTTATGAATAAATTGTATTGTCGGACGAAGGCTAACTGGTTCAACTGTGAGTTATTGTATAGCTCGTCCGTTGGTTACAGGTTTCCGGATTTCAGTCCGGTTTTTCCTCTGCCGTTTGGACCTCAGGGAAGGAGACTTTTTACACAAAAAGGGGCGCAGCGCTTGCCGCTTTGTTTCCCCACCTTTGCTCTATTAATAAATAGTCTATTTAGGTAAAATTAGTATACTTTAATCTCATTTGAAGCGTATGTAGTTAATTATCAATGACTGTTATATAATTATTTATATATTAATAATGCTCAGTTTCTAATCATACACTTTTGAAGATTCCTAATTTGTCAATCAGTTAAATTACCTTAAACGACTATTAATCTGCTGTCAAATCATTTGAGCAAACAGAGCTTTGGTCTGATCTGGTGTATCCCTTTGTGCTGGGTTGGCTGACATTGACGTTCATTGCATTGATAGGGCAAATGTAAAAAAAAAAACCATTGATAGCCGTATGTTTCTACCCTTAGGCTAGCTTTTATTTCTGTTTCGGGTGGTCCAAACCAATCAGTTTTCTTTGTGTTCTATTTTTTGTTTGTTTGAATTTATACGAACTTCTAAGTGTTAGATCTGCGGATGCATAACTCATCACTGTGACTGCATCATCTAGTATGTGTTCGTTTCTTGGCGTTAGTTTAACAAACTCAAAAAGATTAAATCTTGAAAATAGATCAGTCTATACAAGAGTGCACAACGACGAACACATAGTGATATCTTCCTTCAGTTTGTATTGTGTTAATAAATCCAAAATATATTAAAATAAATCTAATTTGGCACTAAAAGCACGTCTATGTAAGGTTCTTTTCGCATATATAGTTATATTGCTGTAAACAGTCGCCATCACTTAGTTCTTTCTTATTGAAAGTCGCACAGTTTTCCCTATTCCCTCCGTCCGGTTGCTTCTTCTTAAAAACGGACATTTCAACAGCGTTCATATCGTAGTGAAGCCATGTTCCTTCTGTAACCTTGTCAGTTCCATCAACAAATGCCGTAAATTTGTTCCCGGAGGCCGTTTTGTCGTTTTTAGTCATCTCATTTATTTTATCCTTCGAATCGAGAACTATTAAATGTGCATTTTCCTTTTTACAATTTTCGTTTGCAACATCATACGTCACAATACTATCACTTTTGACAGAAAAACAAAACTTTAAAGACTCTTTTTCAACAAGTATATAATTACCATCGCAGTTTGACCCGGAAGTGGTTGATGGTACGGCGACTGTCGTTGTTGTTTGTACATCTTCTATCGGTCTTTCACATATGTAATTTCGAGCTTGTGCACAGTCACCATCACTTAGTTCTTTCTTATTGAAAGTCGCACAGTTTTCACTATTCCCTCCGTCTGGTTGCTTCTTCTTAAACACGGACATTTCAACAGCGTTCATATCGTAGTGAAGCCATGTTCCTTCTGTAACCTTGTCAGTTCCATCAACAAATGC
>JAUMGZ010174387.1:0-11502 GCA_032359645.1 Pododesmus macrochisma | reverse complement strand
GTCAGACATCACTGTATCCAGATGTAACTGTAATTATACAAGTCAGACATCACTGTATCCAGATGTAACTGTAATTAAACTGTTAAACAGCCTGTCAGCTGCTGCATTACATAACACATGCCACAGATATGATCTCAGAATGTTAAGTACTACTGATTGATTATAAATTATATCAGGTTAACAATAAACAAATTGTAAAGTAAGAATGTGTATTGTCACTTCATCATGTCAGGACAAGTGACATAAAAAAAGAGACAAAACAAAAAGTCACCAGAGGCAATGATATAAAGTTTAATATAAAAAAAAACCATTAATGTTTTGTTTTAAATTATTTGCTTGTTAATGTTAAGATTGCTAAACTTGCAATTCACAGTCTTATATCAAGATCTGCATCACCAAATAACACAAACCATTTTATTTGAATTTATCAAAACCAATTCTGTTCAAGCATACATATATACAGCTACAAATTTGTTAGCTTTGTAAGGTCAGCTCACCTTAGATACAAGTAATATGTTCACATAAGATAAGTAAATAAGTAGGAGATATATAAATAGATCTATGTGATAACGTATCAATGATATGTTATTGCCTTCTGTTTGTAACTAGTGGAGCAAATGTTAGCAGGCTGCTACTGCTGCTGGGCTGATGGAGATTAGACCACTGGGATAACTTTAGTATATAACACTTCTGTACAGGGTCAGTCAGTCAGTTCTGTGCCAAATATACCTACAGTACATGCCAAATGACTGTGTGTAAAGTACAGTACAGGTTAAAATTGCCAGCACCAGCATAAATTTTTGTGTGTGCAAATATGCCAGCTTATTGTTAACATTCCTAAATTCAAAGGATATGTTCTAAATTCCAGTTGTTATTTATTTTGAAAAAATAGTGTTCAATTCCAGAAATCTTTGTTTTATATAGTTAAAAGTCTTTTATTGCTCCTAGTTAAAGGATCATCATTAAATAGAGAACACAAAGATGGGCTAGCTCAGAGTCAATATAATGTGACTTGGTAGGGCATTATGTTAATGTGTTTGTTGTCTGATATTCCATGAGACAATGCAAGTCAGTCTGGAGATATTTAATGATAAATATGAAAGAGATATAAAACACCAACAATACAACTTCAGTTGAATAGATATTTTTTAATCTATTACTATAGGAATAGGGAATTTAATGTGTATGGTCAGTAAATAAAAGTAATTTTATGGATATCTGAAGGAATGTTAACAGGGTCCAAATCCAAACCGTAATTATTTTTCAACATTACATATAAATGAAAATAACAACAACAACAAACATGTAATTACATATAAAAATCGCAAAATATACATACTGGTACATGTGTAATAAGGGAAAATAATAAAATACTGTATAGGTGAAAATGCTTAGCATAAACACATTACATTTGAAGGTGTCCAAAACAATGTACAAGATAATCTATATTTTGTATAAACAATGTGTAAGATAATCTAGATTTTAAAGAACAATGTACAAGATAATCTAGATCTTTTAGAACAATGTACAAGATAATCTAGATCATTTTGAGCAATGTACAAGATAATCTAGATTTTAAAGAACAATGTACAAGATAATCTATATCTTATAGAACAATGTACAAGATAATCTAGATCTTATAGAACAATGTACAATATAATCTAGATCTTATAGAACAATGTACAATATAATCTAGATCTTATAGAACAATGTACAAGATAACTTAGATTTTAAAGAACAATGTACATGTACAAGATAATCTAGATCTTATAGAACAATTTACAAGATAATCTAGAACTTATCGAACAATGTACAAGATAACCTAGATTTTAAAGAACAATGTACAAGATAATCTAAATTTTGAAAAACAACATACAAGATAATCTAAATTTTGAAAAACAATGTACAAGATAATCTAAATTTTATAGAACAATGTACAATATAATCAAGATTTTGTAGAACAATGTACAATATAATCTAGATCTTTTAGAACAATGTACAATATAATCAAGATTTTGTAGAACAAGGAACAAGATCATTTATGTCCTATCTAGCAATGTACAAGATAATCTTGATCATATTTAAGAATGTACAAGACAATCTACATCTTATGGAACAATGTATGAGATAGTCTAGATCTTATAGAATAATATCAGGATTCGATAATTGTAAGTTGTAAACTATAGGTATATACATAATGGTAAGAGCTTGCATGATAGATGTAGTGTTTGCATGTTTCCTTGACTGATGCTGTGGTAATTAATTACATGCAGGGTCGATTGTCAGTATCTTGTTTTATGTAATTGTACTTTTACCTGTTAGTTAGCATGTACCACACACCTGTCTCTCAGCATGATCAGTGTTATATTATGCATGGATCTTGTAAATCAATGTTTATTCATGGACTATGCATATACACTATTACTGTGGTTCAAGTGTAGGTGCTAAATGTAGACAGTGTATATAAAACATGTGTGTATATACCTTAATATAATACTTTGACAGAAATACACGATAAACGTATTTTGTACATTGATCATTATTATGATTTTGTAAGATATTCTTTGTTCAACTTGTGCTGTTCACCGAATTAAAATGATATATTTATATCACTTGTTTAACAGTTTTTTATTATAATGTTTTTGATGTTAAAAACATTTCAAGACATTTAATCACATCACCAAAAAGACTGTTTATTACATAAACAAACATTGACACTATATATACATTTTGGATGGTTTTATACCTGTACTGTCAATTATATAGAACTGTAGATAATATTGACACATAGTCAACTAAATCATGTCATGAAAACACATGCTAGAATATTTAAGTACATTTACAATTTCAAAACATTCTTTTGTATCTTTTTATGAAATTGTTTTTTTATATTGACCTACAAAGACAGATCATTGATTGGTACTAATATCAAAATTGATAGGTATGGAATGTACATAAAATCATTGTATGTAAATATTAAAACTGGATACTCAAAAATCATTCTGATTTCTTTAGGTTCAAATTATCAAGAGACAAAGTTCAAGTGTGCATTTTGTGGGAAAAATTATCGATTGGAAGTTTTGGTATGTATATAAAGGATGATAAGAGAATGTATCCATCCCCTTATCTTACAAGCTTACACATTTGTTTTACTATTGATTGAACCATGATATGTTTAGTATTAACATGTTAAAGTAAGAAGGGCGACATTGAAAACTACAACTAGCAAATATGAAATATACAGAGGTATAGAATAAGCATTTCTCCCATATCACTCTATGCAAGATAGAGTTTGCCCACGAAAAAGAAAGCCATGTAAGAAAAATCTATCTTACATACCTTTTCACATGCGCTTTACATCACATGATGTGGGAAATAACCGATCAAATTGCATCACTTCTTAATTGTGACGTAGTGACTGCAGCATAAACATGAAGCACGAATGTACATTTCTCAAATTTCAATCGCTTCAAACTTATGTAAATCGATGTAAAACACAGATATAATGGACGAAAAATACTTGTTCATACACGTGTGTGTAAGATAGGGATATTCCACCCTCGGGGGTTAAAAATTGAAATAAAACCCCTCGGGTGGAATATCCCTATCTCACACACACCTGTATGAAAGAGTCTTATATTCTTGTAGACTGCATCAGTTCTGTTGGATGTGACTGTGTTTTTGTCAGGATTTTAAGAAACAATTCTCTTCACAAATACAGTTTCTGTGACGTGTGCATGTTAAAATTTGTATGTAGATTTGACTATAAATGATAAAAAAAGCATACAAGGGAAGGGAACTTGTGATTGACATGTCCAACAAAAATAGTATAACCAACCATGTATTTAGGTAGAATTTATGTAGGTTTTACCTATCAGCAATCCTAATTTAAATCACCATAAATGTTGTGAATAATTTACACTCTTTTCAGTCCATCTGGACCGAAGGTCCAAGGTTGACTTTTCTCATACAAATCCTGTCCGTTGTACATCCGTCCGTCCGTCATTAACTTTTGCTTTAAACGACATCTCCTCTGAAACTACTGGGCAGATTAAAACCAAATTTGCCAGGAAGCATCCTTAGGGGAAGGGGATTCAAGATTGTACAAATGAAGGACCTGACCCCCAGGGGACAGGTGGGCGGGGCCAAAAGGGGTAAATTTGATGGAATGCCTTCAAATGACATCACCTATGAGACTATTTGACAGATATCAACCAAATTTGGCTGGAAGCATCCGTAGGGGAAGTGGATTCAAGATTGTACAAATGAAGGACCTGACCCCCAGGGGACAGGTGGGCGGTGCCTAAAGGGGTAAATTTGACAGTTTGCCTTTAAATGACATCTCCTCTGAGACTGTTGGGCAGATTTTAACTAAATTTGGCAGGAAGCTTCTTTAGGGGAAGGGGATTCAGGACTGTACAAATGAAGTATCCAACCCCAAGGGGACAGGTGGACGAGGTCCAAATGGGTAAATTTGACAGTATGCCTTTTAACAGTCTTCTCTGAGACTTTTGTTGGGCAGATTTCAATCAAATTTGGCAGGAAGCATCCTTAGGGGAAGGGGAATCAAGATTGTACAAATGAAGTATCTGTTCCCAAGGGGACAGACGGGCAGACCAAAAGGGGTAAATTTGATGGTATGTCTTTAAATGACTTCTCCTCTGAAACTACTGGGCAGATTTCAACCAGATGGAAGTTAAGGCCCCATGGGCCTCTTGTTGATGATGTTAAAGCGATTATGATGTCATGTTATTGTACCATCAACTTGCGTTGAGAATATTAAAATGGAGTAGAACGTTACTGACGGTTTTTCTTGTCTTCCATAAATACGTAACAGTACATGTTAGTCATTATTTAAGTATAATCTCATCAAGGGTGAGCTGCCATGAAACTGTATATTCACCAAGTGAATCAATAAAGTATATTCCATATTTGTAGGAACTTGGTTTTGCTAGCCAGAAATCAGTGCCTAATATTGATGACTATTGGCATTTGTTATAAGAAACACTGTTGTCTTAATCAAGTTATAATACTTAAGAATAAGTAGACAAAAAGACACAGTCTATTCAAATGCAGGTAGAAAAAACCTAATGCTGACATGTATCGACAAAAAAACAAACCATGCTTCATGCAATATATTTGTAAGCTTCTGAAGCCACCTCAGCACCAATAGAAAAAGAAGAAGTGGCCTTTAGTGTAAAAGTAATAATAACTAATGCGATATATAGTACAACCAAATTTACTTTCAAAACCTGTAAGGCCATACAAAAAAATGCATTGGTTCTCAGGCCAATTTTTTTTTAAAATTTGGATGAGGGAGGTAGGCTTTTTTTTTTTTTTTTTTTTTTTTTTTGAAATTCAAGTTTTTTCGGACCAAATTTTTTCAGATGAATGTTAAATAATATTATTAATTAGTTTATTAATTCAAACCAAAAGTACAGAGCTTGCAGATAAAGACTGTATTCTTTGTTTTTTAATCATGGTGCATGGCCAGTTGCTGCTGTAGTACACATGACCATTTTTTTTTCTTTTTTTCTCGAAAAAAATCGCCAACACGGCAGGTATTTTAGGTATGCGGCGGGGCCCAAGAACCTAGCATATATTTTTTTTGGCCTAATGACCTACTGGAACATTCTTGGAGTTATCAAGAGTGACAAGACCTAGCTAATTCAGCTTTGTTCTTTTCAGGAGAAACATGAGCCACAGTGTAGTAGAAAAAGGATGAATCGGCCACCACAGACTGATTTCTCATCTTACAAACCATCAACTAACAAACCAACTGGTGACTGGCGAGACACTCACGAAGAACTTTTACATAATATACGTAAAGCTCGGAATGAAGCCAAGAATAATCGTCAGGAAGAATCAGGTACGTGACTAAATATTGTATAATGTATATATTAATTTGCAGTATACAGCTTGTAAATAGGCCTGAAGACTTTGATTGTATTTTCCAGAAATGTTTGATATATAACACAAAAATTTCATTTCTTACCTAAAATGAAGTCTCACTCATGATCATACATAAAAACCAAGATTATCAAAAAATATAAGTCGATTTCATTCATAAGCCCAAGATACAAGCCAACACAGTCTGCAGTGATATCGCCTAATATAGCAGTAAGATTTAACCACACAACAATCAAATCAACCCTAAAGGCTAAAGGTATATAAGGCAAATATTGACATTTGAACTAAATATGAGGACTCATATTAACAGCCTTCTGATAAGGTTTGATGAAAATTTATGAAATATGTTCTTCAAATGCTCCAGAAACAAAAATGCAAGCATGTCTGGACAAGGCTAATTTAATGTCTGACACTTTTAAAAAAAAAGCAGGTTTAAGTGAACGCAGGGGAGGAAATGCTTAGTTTAATTTTAATGTTTCAGAAATGCTGGAGTGTAAATTTTGTGGCCGCAATTTCAATAAAGTTGCAGCTGAACACCACTTCCCATTTTGTGAAAAATGGACAAAACAGCATGGGACACCACTCAATCCTCATGGTAAACCTCCAGCAGCTTCAAGTAGCAGTAAGCAACAACGTGCTAGAGAGGTATACACAAATAACTGTATAGTCATGATATTTAATACAACAGAGCAACATTCTTGTTGCTGTGTTTATATTTGTGAAGCTTTTCAAATAAATTTATTGGCATAATATATATCAAAGTTATCCCCTAATAAAATTTGATTGAATTTGTCTTGTTCTTTCCCTTCGTGAAAGAATATAACATTTTCTCATAAATGATTCCACCTCTGCTCTAAACAATGCTTTTTGTTTTACACAAATTTTGTAAACTTAAACAGAAGGACATTCCTACCTACCATGCAGAGGCAATGGTTTCAAAGTCTTGATTTTTGTAAATTCATTTTCCCCTTCAAGTCTGTTCATGACGGTTGATTTGGAGCTTGGCTTGGAGTCAAGAGCGAGGTCTTCTCACCCATTTGGTTGGTTTGACATCATATTTAATGCCCGTCTCATTTGCAAGTTCATTCTGATGGTGACTTTTTGATGAAGCTATTGTGTGTTTGTCAATAACTTTTGTTCTGTTGATCCTATTTCTTCTTGTTTTATGTATTTGAAAAAGTATTATAATTATCACTAAATTCCAAACTTTGTCATTTTGTTTCCCCGACTAGTTAATATCCTTCAAAAACTGCTTATTCAGCAAGTTAATTTCTTTCAAAATTATTTGTTATGTCTTGATAAAAGATTTTAATGTTAGGATTATTTCTATTCATTCTTGAACATAAAGAAGGATGTTATTATTACTTTATCATTAATGATATAACATTTATCATTCAGTATGCCAGGAACATACCTAAACCTGCTGCCAAACCTTTCAAAATGTATACCGGTTATACAGAAGATGAAGGGTTCAAACCTACTGGTACTAGGAATGTGTACACTCCTAATTCTCAATATGGAAGGATGAGCCGAGAGAACAGCTTCCCAGATCTAGGCTCTAAAGGCCACATGAGAGATACCATGGGTTTGTCAATAAGAATTTTTTTAAAGAAAATAATATGTGTAACTTTTATTTTCAACATTAACTTTTATCATTAATATGTGTCTAAAAAATAATACTGTTGTATATATTGATGTGAGAATATTTTTATTTGTGAAAATATGACTTGAAATAGGGAAAAAAGTAGTGAGTTTTATATAAATAAAAAAAACTAATAAGAAAAAAGGGTCAATTTATACATTTTGTATGTTTACACTTTAAGTTTGAAAAATTTCATTGGATGAGATGACAAGGTTTACACCGTTTTTGTGTGTATTGTGTTTGAATATTTTACTCAGGCTCAAGAATGTTGCAAATTATGTACCTTTTTCCCCTCTTGAATTATAAATATGCTCTCTTTTATATTAACATGTACCTTGCTTGCGTAATTTACAGAGGAACCTTATGTGTTCAGTGGATCAGGACTTCATCCCAGTATGTCACAACGTACAACCAAACCCTCAAAGCCAGCCACGAGTAAATTTCACTCGTCCAACAATACACCCTCCTATGCTAATCCTAAAACACCAACGTTCGGAGACAAGTAAGTTTTCTTTGTTTTAATCAAAGAAGGTGAGTAATGAGAAAGTATAACAAACTTAAGAGGTCACAATATGAAATTAATAATTTTTTCAGTTTCCATGCTTCATATAACGATTCTTTGAATATACATATTTACATTGTTAATCATTTGGCTGTATAAAAGTGCTGTTTTATGCTTTCTTTGTGAATTGCCATTAGAAATCAATAACTTCATTGTAGAGAGAAAAGGTTGAAGAATCTATATATATAAATATCTATACCTCTGACATCACTGCTCTTTGGATCAGTGTGTGGCTTAAAAATTCATTGAACTTTTTCACAAAGTGGCATTACTTGGTGATTTCCCGCCATAGCCACAGGCCTAAAACGGTTGGTATTTTTATATAGATCTATATTCAAGGTTATAGTCAGGTAATTAACAAAGGTTAAGGACCAATTAATGAAGCTAAATTGGGAATTTTTAGTTACAGATTCTTTGTCTTTTCTCTCAGTTTTTCCTGCAAAACCCCTACAGGTGTTGCCATTCTTGTTAGGATTTATTTTGCTGTATGATTTAATTTTGATACTACATTGGGCCATTTTATCATAACGTAACTCATGCATCGTTCTTCTGTACATTCTCTTACTTTCACCGAGTTCTAATTTTTGCTGCTTTAGAAGTTTGTCAAGATCTGTAAATTTCACAACCAAAGAAAAAACAGACAAATTTAACTGTGTAAAATATTGAACACTTGACAGGTAAATTTGTTTAAAATAATTTCAAACCGAATTTTCAAACCAGCAAAAATATAAGAACTTGCAAGTCTTCATATTATATATCTACTTTCATTCTAACTTTAATTTGATGCTCTGTATTTACACAGACATCGTTCAACATTTTATATCATCATTGAACCTAAGTATCACAAGTAAGTTATTCAAGTGACCAAGTCATATAGCCCGTGTGTACTGAAGCTTACCACTTTTATAGCCCTCGTATCTACATCACTGTGTTAAAATAATTCACAATAAAAGATGGTCAGTGTAAATTAAGTTCATGTTTTCTTAGGTACCACGAAGTTTGAATTTTTTCCTGGTTTGTGGTAGCTTTTAGTCCATTTGGACCAAAGGTCCAAGGTGGACTTATCTCACACAAATCCTGTTCGTCGTCCGTCCGTCGTAAACTTTTCACATTTCTGACTTCTCCTAAACCCTGGACCAATTTTATCCAAACTTAGTAGGAAGAATCCATAGGGGAAGGGGATTCAGATTTGTTCAAATGAAGGGGCTGGGCCCCCAGGGGGCACCAATAGGGGGCCAAAAGGGGGGAAATTTAACAAAACTTCAAAAATCTTCTAATAATAAACTAGAAGGCCTAGAGCTTAATGTTTCTGTTCGTAACAACTTAAGGGCATGGAGAACCAAGTTTGTTAAAGGTGTGACCCTTGGGTCAAAAATAGGTTACACGTTTTGGGTCAAAGTTCAACATAATAGCAAATTTGTTAACTTTTCCCATTTTCGACTTCTTTTCCAACACTACTGGACTAATTTCATGGAAACTTGGTAGATGTCATCTATAGGTGAAGGGGTTTAGATGTGTTCAAATGACGGGGCTCAGTACCCAGGGAGGGTCAGTTGAGGGCCCAAATTGGGAAAATTTGATAAAATTTCAAAAATCTTATTATAAACTAGAAGACCTAGTGCTTAATGCTTTGGTTTAAAGTAACTTTAGGGCATGGAGAACCAACTTTTTCAAGGCATAACCCTACAGTCAAAAGTTTTCAAATGCCAAAATTTACATATAGGCCCATTTAATCCAGATGTACGTTAAGGCCAAATGGGCATCTTGTTATCTTAAATTGTTGTTATGGACAAATAAAAAGAAAGTGCATATAGGAGACTTATTTACATTGGCTATCTTTTTATTTGATTATTTTAATGTAGTAATGTCTTTTCAGCATGTGATAGATTGATGATGAGTGACACCTGACTGGTTATCTCCCTTTGTTGTGCACTGGTAATATAATACAAAATCTGTTAAGGACAACTATAAGTTGTACCAAAACACAAATTATGATTTCCCTTAGGTGGATAATTAACAGGTAGTAGCACACAAAGGGAGACAACCAGTGTAAACTTGACAAGGCACACATTATCTCCCTTCCTGGTCTTAGCTTGATGATTAGCCAATTGGAAAACCACTCATGCCTTTCCGTCATACTTAGGAAAAAAAACCTCAGGGGTATCTGATGGATGAATTTGCAGTTATTCAGACTAAATTACTTGCCAGCTGTACCAACCTATGTTAATCCCCACACAGTTTGACTTCACAGTGCTGAAGGAAAGATTTCCGCATGAAATTTTCTAAATTTTGTCTGCATTTAGTTATTTCAGCCTTATTACCATTCAGTTGTGTATTACATTTTAAACAGCGCTGCACAAACAAAATACTTTTTGTAGATCAATACTGTTGTCTATGTGACTTTAGATACATGATGATAGCCTGCGCAGTACCCCAGAGATGTTTTTCCCTAAGTATGACGGAAAGGCCCAAGTGGTTTTCCAATTGGATGATTAGCATGAGATAGTAGCAAACAAAAGGAGAGAACTCGTATAAACCTAAACAAACACACATCCTTATCTCTTTTGAGAGAGATAATAAACATGAGAAAGTAGCAAAGTGATACCCTAAAACATTTACCCTCCTAGGTGCATTATTAACATTATTGTTTCCGATACAAGTCATTATCTCTCTCAGTTGGATAATGATTAGCATGAAATAGTAGCAAACAAAGAGAAGAGAACCAATGTAATCGGTACCCATCACAAGATAGTATCTCCCTAAGGTGTGGATTATTAGCATGAAACAGTAGCAAACAAAGAGAAGAGAACCAATGTAATCGGTGCCCATCACAAGATAGCATCTCCCTAAGGTGTGGATTATTAGCATGATATAGTAGCAAACAATGAGAGAGTATCAGTGTAAGTTGTACCTAACAGAAGTCATTATTTCTTAAGTTGGATAATTAGCATGCGAGTAATTTTCTCCCTATTTGCAAAAGCAGCATGTAATAGTAGCAAACGAAGTGAGAGAACCGTAAGTTGTTCCCTACACAAGTCATTATCTACCTTATGTCGATAATTAGCATCAGATATCTTGAAAACACATTTACCCCTTTTTATTCCCCGAATTAAATTAAGGGGGAAAATAGCAATCACGTGGGATGTCCGTCCGTACGTGACCAGAGATACTTGTGGGGTGCAATGGATGTTTTTAGTCCATCTGGACCGAAGGTCCAATGTGGACTTTTCTCATACAAATCCCGTCCGTCTGTCCGTCGTCCATCATTAATTTTTGCTTTAAACGACATCTCCTCTGAAACTACTGCACAAATTTCAACCAAATTTGGCAGGAAGCATCCTTAGGGGAAGGGGATTCAAGATTGTACAAATGAAGGACCTGACCCCCA
>JAUMGZ010174386.1:0-26335 GCA_032359645.1 Pododesmus macrochisma | reverse complement strand
ATATCACGCCGCAGACACATTGACATGATACCTCACTCGTTCACATTATACTGACACCGAGCCAACCAGTCCTCCTCTTTCCCATTATTGCTACGTGTTTAGCAGGGAGCGAGGAGAGTGCCCAAACTTAACGCCTTGGGTTGTGACGCTACCGGGATTCGAACCAGAGAACCGGATTCCTCACCGGTGTACCAGCTGCACAAAATAATGCAGCAGTTGGATTGATAATATAAACTGTTTAAGAATAGAGGTATTACTATGAGAGTTATAATAAATATAATATTATAGACATATAACACATATGCTAAGCCCATGTATCTATGCCACACTGTCTGGCTATCTCTCTGTAGCTTACTGAATAGTTAATACCTTCGTGTCTCTTCCTATCTCAGAACAAATTCAATATTATCAGCACGTCTTAGTGTGAAATAAATCATACAAAAATACTTAAGATTTCCACTGTTTTTTCCCTTAATTTCAAGCAGGTGTTTCTCCAAAGTCTGAAGAGCCCTAGAAGTATGTATTACACATTACAACAAAAATACAATATTTCTCCTTAACTTCAGAACTAAAAGTGTTCATGAATTTGTTATCATTACATAATTGAGTTTATCTCCCTGCTGATAAGATAGACATAATAAATAGACATAAAATACCATAGTTATGAAATGAAGGTGTTTTACATTGGTTGTTATCAGAGTAATTTTCTTTCAGTTTTTATGGATTACTACCTTAATTTACTGCTGAGTTGTCTGCCCTTCAAGTATTTATATTCATTTTGTCTAAAGATGATGATGATGGTGATAGATGATGATGAAGATGATGGTAGTAGTGATGGTGGCAACATTGATTGATCAATACACTACTTATTGTGCATGAACAGTGTAAGACTAATCATCTAACACATCAGAAAGAAGAATATGAACTGGGATTACCTTTAAACAATAAATGCAATTATATGGGGCACCTGATATATGTTTTAATTATTTTTTAAGAAATTTTATATCTAAATTTCAGAATTTAAAAGGGTGATATCACATATTCAAATAGGTGCAAGAGATATAGTCCTTCTAATTCTGAAAGCCAAATATCACACATCAAAATAGGTTATACGAGATAGAAATATGGTATTAAAAGACCAAAATGGCACCCTATACAATCTAAACAAAATAAAATGCTTTTTTCTCATTTATCCAAAAACATATCAACTCTAGAGAAATCATTAACTTTTAAGTTTTGAATGTTCATGTTTGGCTTGTTTGCATTTTCAAATAAGGGTGTTAACCAAGTATTCTAAAGGTAATTCCATATCAAGTTTGTTTTACCATAAATGCTGACAACATTTGTTCCCCATTTCCTTTCACTTTTAAGAGACAATAATTAATGCATGGTTCATCTTGGTGTATATAGATTTAATTATAATAGTTTTTCATTAACAGTAAAACACACAACAATACCACATAACAGTGGCAATACAAAGATTGTTCTTAAACACAGTCCCACTTGACATTCATAGTTGTTTTCATGAAACTTGAATAGAACTACACTAACAGTGCCTAACACTGGCATATTTAGTTCAGTTTACAGGTGTTTGACGTATAATGCGTGCTTAAAATTAGCATTCAGGACCGGGACAAACCTGACAGTTTATCGGTACTCCGATCAAATAATACTGTCGAAACTTTAACAAGAACAAGCTATCTCCAAGTCTGATGAGTTTTCATGCAAGATTGCAATCAAGATTAGATGGTATATTCTAGATGGGACAAGACACCTGGGCCCTTGAATATACCAAATAATACACTGTAGATATGTCTACCGACTGTAATACGAATACCTGGTATTCATCATCTTTAATTTAAAGAAAACCCTAGGTTTGAAAACTATCCAATGTTTACCTTGGGCTTTTTAAATGGTAACTTTAGGTAAAATTATTCTAACTGGATTAAGTTTAAAGAAAAAACATACAAATTATAGGTACTTAAATCAAGTGTCATTAAAGTGACTGTAACACTTAATGACAAATATAAAAAATATCTAGCAGAAATAGATAAATGAACTTACTTCATATTCCATACATTAACTTCGCATTTTTAAGTGTAAAGTATATGAATGAATGTCAGACATTTTTCCCTTACAAAGACATTTAATAAATGTTAACTCATATAACATTACCTAGAGTGCTTAGAAAAATTAAGCTTGAAAAGTGAATTGCATCTTTATTGCCAGGTGGTTGTCACATGATTGTCACATGATCAACAGTCACAAGATGCTAAATTGAAACCTAAAAATATAATTAAAAATTAAAATGAATAAACGCTAAAGCTGAATGAACATAATAAACTCTATACGTGATAAAGATGACCAACTGAAAGACAGTGGATTAGAGTTCTTACAAAGACAGTGGATTAGAGTTCTTACAAAGACAGTGGATTAGAGTTCTTACAAAGATTGTAAAGATGACCAACTGAAAGACAGTGGATTAGAGTTCTTACAAGGATTGTAAAGATTTACATTCTGATTGTGATCTTGTCAAACCTGAACTTATAAACAACATATAAAGCATTTTAAGCAATTAATAAAAAAATTCTCTCTACTAGTGCAGATAAAAAATAAATGATATAATCAAGATATGTTTTTAAGTAAACACTTGTCATCAGCAGTCACATAATTAAAAAAGGTCATTTAGAGATATATTGCAGATACATTTCTAGGCATGTTACAAAATAAACCCTGTAGTCAAAGTCACCCTGTAATATTCTCTGAGTTAAATATCATCCTTATAAGTAAGTCTTAATCAATCTCTAATACAGCTTGAGATACAATGTACCCTTCTGCAAGCCTCTCTTGTCTTGTATACAAATATTGATTGTATCATTATTACATACGTTAATTGTATAATTTATACAATAGTCAAAGCTAATGGTTATAGTACAATAAACAAAGATTAAAAGTTGAAGTGTTAACAAAATCTGTCCATCCTTGTTTCTACAGCGAGTTGTTGAAGGTACTTCTGTCATTAACTTGGCTATATTTATTTCTACTTTCAGTTTCAGATCAATCACTTCCAGTATATCCTCCAGAATTTGGATCATTTTTACTATCAAATAAATCCCAAATACGAATCGTGCCATCATCACTGCAGCTGACTATTCTTTCATCTGACACCTGAAAAGTACAGAAAAAATCCTGAATTCTGATTTTGGTATGGTTCAAACTACATTTTGTGCAAGGGAGACAACTTTTCCCCCTTTATATTCCTAAGAGCATGTCTGCTGCACGCAAGGGAGACAACCTTTTAAAATATATAAGGCAGACAACTCCTGAAATTACAAGACAAATGATGCCTGAGTAGAATTTGTGTTTGTGTTTGTGTTAAGGGCTTATTGTCCGATCAACAGCTAAGGTCATTTATGGACATGCCAATTTTACTGGTGGAGGAAACAGGAGTACCCGGAGTAAACCTCCGACCTACGGCAAGTCACTGGCAACTTTCACACTAGGCAGCCCCGGACGGGAATCAAACCTAGGAGGTGAAAGGCTCTTATGATTACAAGACTAAATAAACCACAATAAGGTCAAACTTCAATTAAAAGTAAAAGCACATCATAAACATTTAATTTGAATGGTGTCATTACACCTGTTAATAAGATCCACTGATTACCTCTTTAGACAATAGGTAAGATATGGGCCTCTAATGATGATTAAATGAAAAATCTTAAAAATTGAACTTCTAAATAGATATTTTTTTATGCTCTCTTGAAAATTCCTCAGAATTTTGATGCAATCCTTCAAAACATTAATCACATACTTTTTCAAAATTCACCATATTCAATTCCTAACGATAAAGTTGACAAAATAACCATGGTAACTCAATCTTTTAAGGTGTTATTATATTATCAGCTTCTACAAATTTTTCTTTCTCTAATATTTTCGGTAAATTTACAATTGTTTCAGGTAAATGAGACGTACAGTATGTGCAGGTGTGATGACTAAATGTGTGGGCATCATTGGTAACATTCCTTTAGATTTCACTTGAAGATAAACTAAAACATGTCTTATGTATGTAAAAATAAAAACATGAAAGGAAATTAAGCTTTTTAAAGTAAAACTGTACATGGTATTCATGTCACAAATATTGCATGTTTTCATCTTTAATTGGAAGGTCATGCATTCTGTGTGTAGAGCACATAACATCAAGATTCCTATGAAATCTTCCCTATAGAAACTCAGTGTAAGCCGCCAGTATATACCGCTTACTTAGGTGGTACCTATCTGACAGGTTAAATCTGCTAGCTATCTCCACATATCTCTTCAGAAACGACATTATTTACAAGATTACAGCACTGATATACAAACAAGAGAAACAAATCAAATGAAATGGATAGCCCTCTAAACCCTCCATTGCTGGCTCTCCTTATCACCCACACCTGTAATCAGGGCTTAGACTGCACACCTGTGGTCGGACGAGTCCTTGACAGGGAGGCCTCAGATCTGACGTTAGGGGAGGGGAGGGGAGGAGAAATGGGGTAGATAAATTTTTGAAGTAAGACATATAGTGCGGCTTTATCAATCTATTAGACAAGTCATTTGCACCTGTGTCATTACAAGTCCTATGTCTTTTGTTGGTTCGTCACTGACGATTGTTGCCTCGTCAGTGACAAACCTGCTATTAATCCCCAGGGGTTGTAGTCAAGTTGGAATGAAAGGTGCTGAGGTATCGGCCCTCTCAACACCTGAGCACCATTACACCTGACAGAAAATATCGTTAGTCCAGGTACGAGACAGGTACATAATTTCAGTAACAGTAAATGTCTTGGTATGATTGTCACACAGTTAAAGCCCAGGTGTTTAAAATGTACAGTTTCTATCACTCTATCCCATTTACCTGTCAATGAAATCGTAAAAGCTCAAAGGATTGACCATGATAACAGAAGCTTTAAACACAGTTCAAAGGAACATGCGAAAAATCCTGAATAGTAAAATTGAAAGATCTCTAAAGAGTTCCTTTGTATCAATAATTATGAGTATTCAATGTAAAACAAACGTTTATGCATTAAAATCATCGTCATAAATGACAAAGGCAATACAGAATAAAGAAATGGTATGCACATTTAATATGAATAGAATAATAGAACAAAAAATTTAGAATTCAAATAATTTTTTTTAAAAAGACAATTTATATTTGTACTTCAACACCTATATGTTGCCATGGAATTACAAATTGTTAACTCACATAACACAATTTGCTCCATGGTCCCTAAATTGAAACAAGCTCAACAATTACGAAAACAATTCTTGAAGTTGAATCAGTGATTATTTCTAGTCTGTATTCTTATGATAAGGGATATATTAGGCCTTAAAGGCCATATGAATTCAAAATAAGTGCCAGGTATGCTGAATTGCTCTAAATAAAGACAGTCTAATATCTAAGGTCACTGTGACCTTTACCTCAGCTCGATCTACACCACTTCTACTTCTAGCATGTGTCCAAACCCCAATCTACCTCTAGCAGTATGTCCAAATCCTAATCTACTTCTAGCATGTGTCCAAATCCCAATCTACCTCTAGCAGTATGTCCAAATCCTAATCTACTTGTAGCATGTGTCCAAATCCTAATCTACTTGTAGCATGTGTCCAAATCCTAATCTAATTCCAGCATGTGTCCTAAACCTAATCTACTTATAGCATGTGTCCAAATCCTAATTCCATAGATGGTTTGATTCAACAGTTATATAGCCATTAGCCAAAATGAAATATAACTCTATGTCCCGACCAAATGTATGACCCTGGTGCAAGATATTCAAAATACATGTAATCCTTTCTATTAGCTAAACATGAAACATCAAAGATCAGAAAGCATATGGTCACATAAAAGAATAATTAAAAATTGTAAACCCATAATATCTCAAGTTTGACCCTTTGACATCCCTTATTTATGGCCCAATAGTGAAATTTTAGGTATTTTAAAGTCCAAATCAGTTGTATCAAAGATGTAGCGCATAAAATAGCTAAGCTCATTTAAATTATAAATCCATCATGATCTGTTGTAAACTTGAATCCCAATGACTTATAAGGATTCTGCAAATTAAATAACCAAGCTATAATGTACTTGTAGTTCATGAAAAAAACATGTCTGAAACAACGGAATCTCATAATAGCCATTGCTCTGTTTAGCTATATATGACCCAATAAAGGCCCAAAGATAACACACTACATAAACATTCACATTGAATACAATTTTGTATCATCAATATTTGTTTCATTAGCACAAGTGGGGTGGCCTAGTGGTTAGGGCGTTCGCTTCATGCTGGTAGATTGGTGCTAGAATCCATGGTCTTGGGTTCGAATTCCGGTGGCGTCAAAACCTAAGACATTAAAATAAGGCAATCTTCTCGCTCCCTGCTAAGCGCCCAGTATTACTGGGTAGGAGGACGACTGGTTTGCTCGGTGTCAGTCTAATTAGACCGAGTGAACTATCATGACATAGTGTCTGCGGCATGATATTTCAGTGGGACAGCACTATAAAATCGCCATAAGTGCGCACTGTCACAAGCAGACACCGTCTTGATATGACCTATACATGAGTTAAAGGGATGCTAAACCCCAATAAACAAACAAACAAACTGTTTCATTAGCAAAAGTTTGAAATTTGAATCATTGGTTGAAAATTGTTCCTTATTTTTAAGTTTCTTTAAATTTAAGTATATTTTGAAATATAGAAAGCTCTGTGGTCTTTTTGTGATTTACAGATTCCCCATATTAGTAAAGTTATAGTCATCTGATGCAGGTACAATCATTAATAATACTCCATATATATCTACACTGGTAGTAGTCATCTCCAGACTATAGAAATTGTATACAAATATGACAAAAGAAGATATTTTTATGTTCACAAACAAGGTGTCCAAGCATAAACTAATTCATTGTTGTGTGGATGCTTGCATTAACCTTAATCATTGTCTCATAGATACTTGCCTGAATATGATCTGTCAACTATGTAGGGGGTGTTGAAATAAGAATGAAAAAATATCAGCCTTGTAATACAGTCCTTGGTAGTTCAATCTTGCTGGCCATAGAATTTACAGTCAAACATGCAAAATAATTCTGATTGCATTGTGCAGGTTTCTTGTTGACAAATCACCACCATTGTTTAAGCCATTGTTCACGAGGGCAGTTGAGAAATTTAAACGTAGATGCAGGGGGTACATATTGATGATTAAGACAATGATCAATATCTCATCAATGTTTTGTTATCTTCCAGTGTGGAGGTCTCCTAAGTAATTTTACACACACACACAGAGCTAAGATTTTATCAAATTGAAATATGTAGTTTTTCTACTCAATTAGGTCTGTGTAAAAGTACTTACAACTCATAACCACATGCAAATCTTTGGAAAATCTCAATTCTTTAAAAAACAAATAGAACGTCAGTTATGTATACATTACAATAGGAATGACTGCGTTGAGTATTTTACAATACTATTGTATTACCTAATAGTGAATTTTTTGTACCAAATTATTTTCATTGACAGTGAACAAATATGTTACAAATATAAGATTTGTTTCAAGTACAACTTAGCTAGTCAGAATTTTATCCTTCATCTAACTCTCCTGACAATCTTTTTCCAGGTTCCCAGCAAACATATTTGTACAGAAGAAACAGTTTTGCTCTCTTATCACACTACCCCTACCCCACGGTTTTCTCTAGGATACAACCCTTTTTTATATTCCATTCATGAGAAATTGTACAAATGTACACAAGATTTTCAATACATATATACATGTACAAAATGTATACATGTAGTTGCAAATTCTTTTCTGGGAAACTTCAATCTACAATTTAGGGAACATGTTAATTTGTTACTATAGCAATAACAAGTTTAAAGATGGCCATTTTTGCAACTGTTATAGATAGCTCATTGAGGACATTTATTTCACTCCTTAGGTAAAAATAATTGAAAATTCTATATATTATTTAAAAAAATAAAAACTCTATTTATTTAACAATGATTAAAGTATGGCCACTTATGTTGCAATTTCTCTCATTGGCTCAAATGGCACCACAAGGCGATGAAACTGGTGGACCAGGGTCCAATAGATATATAACATGTCACTTAGATATCATGCCAAGAATCAAAACCATGGTCCAATCTACCCTTCCAATTAACAGAATAAGATTCAAATCTGGGTTAGCCATGGTGAGAAAGGCGCATCTTTACATGAACATGCTTCCTGTATATTTATGGTTTCCTTATTAGCGAATCAGTAATACCAAAACTTCCTAATTAAAATACAATATAATACAACATCATGGAGAATCAATAAAAAAATGGTTCCTTTGTTTCAGAAAAAGAACCAGAATAAATGAGAACATTTTCATCTAAAAACAAGAAGTGTCAAATTCAAATATTTATAATGTAAACATAATTTTCTTTTCATCAGAAGAAGTTGTTAGCAAAGCTCAGGTGAGCTAAAAACAGTCAAAAATGGCACCATGTATCATGCAGTGTGAGTAATGAGCAACCATTCAAATGCCAAATGTTTGATTTTAAAGAAATATTCAGATTTCAGACCATATTGAAGGGTTAATAAGTCTTTGGTTCAAATAAGCAGAAAAGCATGAAATAATAGTGAGCTAATTTAGATGTCTGTGTGTGACACAAACGTATGTAAAATATACCGCAGAAGGACTTACCTATCAAACTAAAGCAAATAAGTGTTATGTGACGTTTTAAAAATTAAATAGTCATAATTCATACATGACAGCAACATTGTGTGACAATACATACAGACAATCAGCTCAGGAAAAATGTTAACAATTTCGTTGGGTTTTTATATTTCACAACTAATTAGTTTGAAATGCACCAAGTATCCATCTTGCCAAGGGAAGGTTTTCGCTATTGTTACACAAGCATACTTACTTAATGCATCAATGTGTTTCAATTGTATGTTTATCTCTTCATCATAAATACCTATGTTCTGAAATTGGTGTAACATATTTCTTCACAAGGAAGACAAAATCCGTGAAACTGTCGGAAATTTGATATCTCAAATCGGTAAACAAATGTTTCGTAACTGCTAATATGAGCGTGAAAAGGACAATTAGTGAAACAGTTTAATGACACACACTCAAGATTTGGCAGATAACTCTAAAATTGTTTCGAGATTTCCTGTCGAGAAATAGTTACTGACTAAATGCAAAGTCACAATGATGTTTGTTAAGCCAAGATCAGTGTCATGCTTCAGAATATGTTATTGTGTACATTGTAGTACGATATATTTTTCATAGGGCCAAAATTTTAAGAACATTTTCTGACCGATTTTTGTTGACTTTTCATTGACATTTAGGCCCAAAGAATTATACGTCAGTATTAGTCATTGAAAAATCTGTCATTCATTCATTTGGCAAAGCCTTACACAAATTTATGAGGTTCATGCAGGCCTTTTATGCTATAACATTAATGAATAACACTGTTATCTAATTGTGCATATGTTTATTTGATTAAATTTCCCACAAAAAATAGTACAATGAAAAACAAAAATAATTTCAAAAAGATTCAAGAAAAACTTTATTATAAGTTTCTATATTATATTTAATCTTTTTTTAACAATGCAAAAAGTTAACCTTAACATTCCACTTGTTATAAAGGTCTAAAATATTTAACATTCTTTTTGTTCAATGCAAATTGACAGAGAATGTTTTGACAAGAAAACCTTTTAAGAAAAAGGTTTTCAAAAGTTTTGGTATAAATTTGCACTAGCTGTCCACTGATAATGCTCTGAGCACTCCTGACGAACTGGAAACAACTACCCCATGAACAAAGCAACCTATAATAAAAATATTTTGCTACATTTATCAAAGGTGATTATAATCATGGTTATCTATGTGTTTAACATTCTGATCTTTATCTGTAACAAGCTTTTAAACATCCCGATCACCCAGTGACTGACTCATAAAAGAAAGTCTGGTTACTATAGTGGGGTAATATGGAAAGGCTAACTCGAGATTATCTGGTCTCACAACTGCAGACTTCATGCTAAAGACGGGCATTTAGGAAGGACAAAAAACACAAAAATAATTATGTACCAGGACATTAAAGGAAGTTTAAGAAAAAGTTATAAATGAAGTTATATTCACATAAAATTGCAAAAATAGGATTAAGCCTTAAAATTAATTGTAAAAGTATTCAAAACTTCAATATAAAAAAATAACTATATCCACAATTATACTCTGTGTCAATTTATGACACAGTGGCAATCAAAAAACCAAATGAATACTACATGTGATATCCAAAAGTGATATTTTTGCGAATGTCCAACTGACTTCTAACATAGTTCCTACAATTCTAACCAGTTGTGATGTATGAATAATCTTCAACTTACAATTTAGCTATTTTTCAGTTGCCAAACCAAAATATGTTATTCAACAATGATTTAAGATACCCAAAATATGTATGGCATATTGTATGTGAACAATTCATTCAGTCAGTTGTAAAATTACCAAAGCAAAATACCAAAATTGTTTTAACCAAAGTAAACTTAGAAAAGAAACAAAACTTAACCTTACTCTCTCAATTAAACAACGTATTCCATAAACTATGCAAAATAAAATCAATTATCAAGTTTGGTGTAGAATAACAATAACCTTTGTACTTTAATCATTACAAAAAATATTTACTGACTGATGTTCAAGGTACAAGAGCCCACACAAGCTACATGAACGTCAAACATGCATGCTACCCACTCAAGGTTCACGAGTAGATAGTGTATCATTAGCCACTCAAGTAACATGTAATGGCAAAAATAACATTCAAACACAATACCAGTGAGGGAAACTTAAGAACAAAGGTTATTTGGAAAAGTGACGGGTCAAATTTCACATCTATCGATAGAGGGCTAAATCTTTGACAGAATCTATACAGTTTCTACAGAGAATACCTTGCTATTCAAATCAAATTTCCGCATTCATAACCATGAGCTATTTTTACAACCAAAAAAGCTACAAAACGACAAATTCGCACAAATGTTCTCTCATTTATAATTCTTTGTGAACTATCAGTCTGTAAACAATAGGTGTTGCGTTACTTCATTAATTTTACAAAGACTTCTATGCATTGAACAGCTGTAGGATGAGTTTTACACTTGGTTTTGTTTCAAAGATCCCTTTAAAATGCACAATTAACCTCATCTCAAGAAAACACTATCATTCACTTGGCAACATTGATACATTCTCATGTTTTGTATTTCAAATATTTGTCTGGAACATACACAAAACACCAGATTTCTAATCTGCCTCTCCCATCAACGTCTGTAAGGTATTTTACGTAAAAAAATCCATTTAAGTCACAGAGTATGATTCGCTTTAATGTTTGGAAAAAGAAAGTACAATTGTTAAGGACCTAAAACTTTATCACCATGATGAAATTACACCATGCAAGAAAATACAAGGTTAGAGCAAGGGTTTCTTTGAAATAAACCTATTACTCAGAGAAGCATGTGCAAGAATATTTACAGTCTAAATATCACTCAAGGTCAGTTAAATAGGAACACAGTCACAACATCATAACACATCACTCAAGATCTCCTAAACAGGAATAAATGGTTGGATCCTGTGTCAAAGCTAAGATGTTAAAATTAGGTTATCTTCTCACTTCCTGCTAAGCCCTTTGCATTTCCATGTAGGAAAAGAACTGGTTGGCTCAGGTACAATCCAAACTTTTACAGACAGACACTGTCTCAATATTACCTAAACATGAGTCTGAGGGAGAATAAACCACAATAAAACAATAAAGTAAAATAATCATAGACACATTAATCAAGGTCACTGAAACAGGAATAACATCAAAATATCATATAGATATATATTACTAAATCAAATACTCATCAGTCACGGTCACTTAAAGAGTAATGCAGTCAAAATATAACCTACTCATCAGTCAAGGTCACTTAAAGAGTAATGCAGTCAAAATATAACCTACTCATCAGTCAAGGTCACTTAAAGAGTAATGTAGTCAAAATATAACCTTCTCATCAGTCAAGGTCACTTAAAGAGTAATGCAGTCAAAAAATAACCTACTCATCAGTCAAGGTCACTAAAGAGTAATGTAGTCAAAGTATAGTCAAGGTCATTTTACATCCTACGGGTGGTTTAACTTAAAGTCAGTCTTCGTCATGAACTTGAATGATGAGACAATTTAAAATCAGACTTTTGTCATGCATGTGCTTAAAGTTTGTTTGTTTGTTTGTTTGTGTTAAGGGCTTGTTGTACGATCAACAGCTAGTCATTTACGGAGGTGCCAGTTTTACTGGTGGAGGAAAACGGAGTACCCGGAGTAAACCACCGACCTACAGCAAGTCACTGGCAACTTTCTCACACTCGGCCGCCCGGACGGGAATCAAACCTAGGAGGTGAAAGGCTCTTATGATTACAAGTCGGCGACTTTAACCACTTGGCCACCGCGGCCCCCGCATGTGCTTAAGGCTTATAGTCTTTATCATAGTACTTTAATGAAAAGTCTTCATCAAACGAGTGTATAATGGTAGGTGAAATCAGTCATCATTCATGAGTGCTTTAATCTAAAGTCAGTCTTCGTAATTGAACAGGTTCCCAGCTGTGTCATACAAACAACTGTGCAGTGTATCAGGGGAGGTAATCAGTCTATCTTCATCATATAAGTGCTTTAATGTAAAGTGTTACCTCTGATCTCTTCTTCAACGTCATGCTTGAACTCTCAAACCCAGTTATTAAATCACATAATTCATATCTGCCACCAAAAGGGTTGATTGTGAGTGTACATTAGCTACTTCTTATCATCATAAGATGTTACATGGATCAGATAAGATACTATCTAATCGCTTGGTAAATGCTTTCATTGTCAGTTAAATGAAAGAGTTAGTTCTTTATCACAGAGATAGAGAAACTTTACAGACTTCAGGTGTTAGTGGCTAAACAGCCCTTCATTTAGTGCTGTATAATTTGTTTTGGACAATTTTCCTGTCAAAATGCTTCAAGTAGTTTGGGTTAATTTAGTACATTTCATAATGATGAATTCGGGACAAAAAAAACAACAATTTGACTTCACTGTTGTTAGCAAAATACCACCCAGAACTAACTATTTCACATTGCTTAAAAGTTGAGTCGTAGCTGCGTATACAAAACGTGAAAAATGTTCGCTTTTGCACAAATCAGGAAATGATATAAAAACATTTAACTTGACAATCAAATATTTCTTCACATTTCATGTAATATTAAACTATTTTGAGCCATTTTTACAGGTAATAATCAAGTGAAGTAAACATTAATGTTGACAAAATCAAATAAAAACATTTGAAGGATAAGTATTATCAATATATATCTCATGACATTTTAGCATTATCATTGGTGTACATTTTCTTATATATCAACCAATCAAGTTTTCTTAATTTTTTATTCTGACAGAAGGAATGTTGAAAATATTTTAAAAATGTACCCTTTTAAAAGTTTCTGCTTCTTATATTAGATAATTGATAAATTATGTACGTTAAACACATTTTTGTGTATAAATATATTTTTTGACTTCTTTCTTTCGTAAATCTTCATCATTTTCTTAAAGCTGTCATAATCTCCAAAATGCTACATTTCAATTACCAAAATCAGCTACAAACCTCAAGTAAATGCCTAGATTAGAATAGAAATGAAAGTTGCATGGATATAAAATGTGATGTAATCGAGTAAACAATAGATAGAAATTGGGTATTTTACTGTTGATGCTGCCTTAAATTAAAATTTGGCACCTTGACCTCTTGGCTCTGGAAATCACTGTCTTTGTAAAGTCCAAATATCAAGCTGGTCGCCTAAAACTACTGTTCACCTAATTATTTACCTGTGTGACTTGCTCGTGCTGAGCATTGTTCACAAAGACATTCCAACCCACGTCGTCAACAATTGCTATACACGTGTACTTGTTTACAAATAATAACCGAACTGTATACCTCTGTTAAATTAATCAATGTTCTAATTCACTTCGTTCAACCAAACATAAAGCATTAAAAAAATAAACACAACTCTTATATATGGTGACACTACCTGTCTGGTTTTATTTCTGGTTTAAACTGTAAATGTTAGCTTTCGACACTGTGATTCATTAATGTTGTTGTAGGACCTTTTCTTTATCAACTGGGCATGCGTCTGCTTAGTAAAGCTTGTCATAAAGTTCATGACAGGGTCATCGGAATAAAGGGCATGACTTCTCCCCATTTATTATCTTCCATACAAAAAAACGATAAATTGAAAAAATAACTTTTTACTACCATATTTTTATCTTTTGCCAGTTGGCAAAACAGTAATTCATTTTCTCAAGAGAAAAGAATTATTAATTATTTATTTGTGTTTCTCAAGTTTAAAAAAAGTAGTAAACTGGAAGAATATTACCGCTTTAAACTCGAATGATATTTTTTAAAGTACAATGTAATATAATTGAAGATTTCGGGAAAAGATTATTTATGAAGTAAAAGAAGTAAATCGTGCAGAAAAAAATGGAAATTTTAGAATGCACCTATGTTATCCTGAGAAGAGTATGTACACAATTAAACAATGTTCTCAAAAATTATCTCATAAAGGACATTTTATAGATTCTCTCCCTTTGTACATTCTTCAATACTTTTTTGCTGAAATGTCAGAAAACCATTAATCAACTTAAAGTCATGAACATAACATTAAAGTTTAAACTTTCATTTCACGGACAATTGACTTCTATCACACACAATGCATATTTTATTGCACAATAAAATATAATCGTTTTATCTTTTTTGAAATTTTAAGTGTACTAATAAAGTGACAATTTAGTGCTTTACATAAGCAATGAATTGTTTATCATGACGAATCATCTCTTGTCACTATCTTCTCAAAGATACTGTAGCAGATCATAAATGCTCTGAAGAAAAATATGTTTTTGTGTGAAAATTCCCACCGATTGTTACAAATATCACATATACTTAGAATTTCACTAAAATAATGTTGAAAACTTCCAAATAAAAATTTACAGATAAAGATCAAAAGAAATATTAAATGGTCAATAATTACTAAATCCACTTTCATCTGGCTTTTTAAAAGGCTGCAAATTATCAAATATCGCTATCTTGGTCTCAGGTGTTGGTGTTTTATGCAAACCTGTCAGATCGAACAGATTAGGGAAGATCTTAATCCTGTACAATTATACCCATGATCACTTACTTAGTACAGGACAGAAAAAGGAAACATTTTGTCATCAAACGCTGGCAGAAAACACAAAGCTTGGGAACGGGGTTGCCAAGAAGAGTACATGGGATATTTCTTGTGCTGTGTCGTATTATTATTGATATGATCCATCAATAGGTTTAACACCAGATTGCTACATGATAACCACACAAATATATTGAAAGTACACAACAATCGCTCCACACACCTGCAGATCCTTGAGGAGAAATCATCAAAACGATTTCTGCAAGATAGGCACGTTTGTACAGATCTGAGAGACAGATTGGAGGTGGAAGAGCTCTCAGAGTGTAATTTGTACAAATAAAGTCAGACCAAGGTCTGTAAGTATTTCAACCTGGAACAAAGATTGCTGCTACTTTGACTCTTAACATCAAATACTTACATATCATGAGAACTAAAATGTAAAAAGTCTGAATAGTAGGGCAATGTTCATTGCCAGCTTTCGCTAAAAATTCATCATTTTACTTGTCACCTTGCATAGATAGAGTCAATTGTCTTGTATGATCTATTTACTTAAGTTTTATCACAGATTTGTGTTTTTTATATCTCATATATGTGTTATCACAATCCCAGGACAGTAAATAATGAGATGATGCCAAGTATTGCAAATCAATTGTTTATGGTTCAAAACATAACAACTAAAACTAGAAGACTTTCTTTTCCATATTTTATTATGTTGGCCATTTTTTTTTTATCAATATGGGATGTAAATCAATAAGAACATGCCTTTCCAAATAGGGAACACAAATACGAAAGTTGTCTTGCACCCAACCAAAGAAACTTAAGATATTGTGAAGAAACAAACTGAAGCACGTAATTCTGTTCTTAGCAACAGTGACCTGAATATTAACACCCCAAAATCAAAAGGGTTTCATAACAGGGAACCAACATACTACATTTTGATTTAATCCTTCTATTTCGACTAAAGATGTGTAAATTGAACTCGTCTTATGACAGATGGACAAGACAGGCAGACATATGGTCAGAAAGCATCATATCATTTATATATCCCCCTCCATTTTAGTTTTGTGGGATGAAAAAGGCTAAGGAGGAATGATTAAAACAAATACTTGGTGAAGAGCTATTCAACTTACAAATGACCTTGACCCCAAATTATATAATAAAAGTTTCATTGAAAAGAAGACAAATGTGTGCCTTTTATATTTTCATATTTTTTTTAGAATACATTTACATCTGCAAACAGATTATGAGAAACAAGACTGACTTGATTAACATTTTAACCTATGTTAATATACATAATAAAACACTGAGGGATGATAAAACACTAGAACAAGAGCATTGCACCTGCACAAATACCAAGCCATCCAGCCAAAAATACCAAGTAATATTTACACTTCTAGCATGTGTTCTACAAGAGAAAGTCTATAATCCGCGCTGACATCAATAAACTGGACACCTGGAAAAATGCTCAAAGAAACACCTGTGTGTGTCTTACATCAAAATTACCTCCCTTGATATCTTTATTACCTCCCTTTGTTAATTACATGTAAAATTAGATAATTTGAAACAAACAAAATAAGCATCTGGAATAAGTGGTCTAAACACCTGCACTAATGATATTCTATGAGTTATCTCCCTTGAAACATGTATATAGACAAATTCTTACAATGACACTATACTAAACTAACACTATACTACAATTACTCAACATATAATTAACATCAATATCTTTGTTACCGGGAGTTACTGCTTACCCCTGATATGTCATAGAATAAGGATTGGTTTTTAAATGAAATATGTCACAATTATTGTAGAACACAAGACTAGGTAGGGCCTAGGACTAGGACAAAGATCTAGGCCTTCCAAGTTTATCAGAAGATTTTAGAAACTTTGTCAAATTTACCCCTTTTTGGCTCCCTAGTGGCACCCCTGGTTGGTCAAGCTTTCTCATTTAAATACCCTTCACCTGAGGATGCTTTCTATCAGATTTAACTTAAATTGATCCAGTAGCTTTAGAGAAGACGAAAACGTGAAAAGTTAACATCAACAATAGACAACATGAGAGTTATTATGGCCATAGCTCATGTTAACTCTTTGTGCTCAGGTAAGCTAATGAAAGCTTTAGTCATTTGAATCGTGTTTTCTTTCAAGAGTATATATCTTATAGACTTAAAAATGAGTACATTTAGAACACATGTATAGAGTTTGTTAGAACATATTTATAAAAGACAGTACCTTTACATCCCTGACAGATCCTTGATGGCCTTGTAGCAGACGTACGCTGGTCATAGTCATCAAGTCCCACTCTCTGATGTTATAATCACTAAAAGTAAGGGTATTTATACAAGAATACTGGCATGTAAAAACTTGTAATTTACTAAAAACACAAATAAAGAAACACTCATCATTTTCCTAATTGTTATATTACACCAAGATCAATTATCATGAATCTCTGTGTTTTACACATTTACACAAGCAATCCATTTTCATTTTGGACCAGTACTGTTAGTCAAAAATATTTTTTCATTAATAAGGAGTTAGATTTAAAAAAATCTTTTAGCACAGGTTGTGTAAGACAGAGATATCTTCAACTGACAACTGGGACTACTGAGTTCAGGTTATAAATCCCAGTTTGAGGATATCGCTGTCTACACATTAACACATTTAATATCCTATGATATGTAGAAATAACAGATAAAAACAACAATCCAATTTCATAAATTCCCTCTATTGCACCTCTACAAATGCCAATCTGCAAGTGATGTTGTTTCAACATAAAAGTCCTGTCTTTCCCTACTCCCCAAAAGACAGATTTATCTTTGAATTAAGATTTGAACTGTGGGAGAAAACACATTTTTTGTCATTATCATGACCTTTTCTAAAAGTAATGCCAAATTGAGATTCCAAAATGGCTACCATGGGGCATATTATCAATTTGGATTTATATTTCATTTTGTAACACCAAGACTTTAATAAAAACAAGAGGCCCATTGGGCCTTAACGTCCGCCTGGATACATTAACAATGCAAGAATATCTTTAAACTAGATTTCAAGGAACATCTACTTCAAGTTTCATAAAAATCTGTTCAACAGTTCTTGACAAGAAGTCGAAAATGTCTAAGCCAATCAGAAGCCAGGGAGGCCATATTGGATGGAGTTAGGCAACTTCAGACACAAATCTGAAAGGGGACTATGCAAGGAAAATCTTCATCAAGTTTCGCTAAAATCTGACTAATAGTTCTTTACAAGAAGTTGATAGTGTCTCAGCCTATCAGAACTCAGTACAGCCATATTGGATAGATTTCTGCAACATCGGACACAAATCTCAAAAGGGACATCTACATCAAATTTCGTGAAAATCTGACCCATGGTTCTTGACAAGAAGTCGAGAATGTCTCAGCCAATCAGAAGCAACGGCATCCATATTGGATGGAATTCGACAACATACAACACAATACTGAAAGGGGACCATGCAAGGAACATGTACATCAAGTTTCATGAAAATATGACCAATGAATCTTGACAAGAAGTTGAAAAATGTCTCAGCCAATCAGAAGCTAGGGAGGCCATATTAGATGAATTTTCTGCAACATTGGACACAAATCTGAAAGAGATACATGCAAGGAACATGACCATCAAGTTTAATGAAAATCTGACCAAAGGTTCTTGACAAGAAGTCGAAAATGTCTCAGCCAAGCAAATGCTTTGGCAGCCATATTGGATGGAATTTGGCAAAATGGAACACATATTTGAAAGAGGACCATGCAAGGAACAATCACAGCAAGTTTACCATTACCATTTAAGCTCAGTTTCTTTAGCTCCTGAGAAGCAGCTAAGTTTATCTGACCATTTTAGGCTTAAAAAATTATGATTAAACTCACCCTGATGCTGTTGTAAAACGACCCTGATGATAAACAACTTTGTACACTGGTGCATTGTGGGCTTGAATTGCAGCCTCACTTTCACCTGTCAACTTGTTCCAGAAAAACACATGACCTTTTATGTCTCCACAGATAATCAGATCTCCTTGTATCTAAAACACAAAAATGAAAAATTTAATTATATAATATTTGATCAAACCTACATCGCTTTGTGTCGGGCAAATTCACGAAATAGCAATGCAACTTATGGTTCATAAGAAAAATAAGTTTTGAATCACATACCAATTAACGTGTATATGTTAAACTTTAAACCCAGGGCATTATCTCGCTGATAAATCTAGATTCACTGTTCAAACTATCTTGAATTCCATTTTCTTTAGATATTTTGATATTTATTACATATTGTAGTAATATCAACAATTCATTGTAAATGTTAACATAGCATTATTCTACAGATAGAACTACAAGCTGACTAAGCAAAAAAGTCATACAAAAATTAGGTCAAAATCTGTAAACATTTCACTATATTGAATGATAGAAACAATTTATTTGTATTCTACATACACATTTCCACAAATTGATTTTGTCTTCCATTCACAATTGACAGTTCAAGATCCTTTAATTTGCACCTATCAGGCAAGAGCTGTGTACTTTTACATACATATTCTTTATGGTTGAAAGGAAACTTTTATTACAATTAGTTTTAATTACCTAAATTACTATTTCAATTGCCTGTCACACAAAAACTTACTCAAAAGACATTTCACCGGATTAAAACTAAAGAGCAGGAAGGGTGTGGTGAGCGTATATTATAACAATTACTCCCTTTATGCTTTAAATGTTTTTGGTGCCTTTTTAAGACATTTTTATCCCGGCCAGGTGTTAAGAGTTAAAAGTTGATTGAAGATTGACATAAGTGTTGACGTTGGAATGTAAAATCGCACATTATCAACAAATATGTTAAGTTAGTAATAGACAAATGAGACCAATAAACATCTAAAGAGTAAACACAGCTTATGTGCTGGTATGATGTTGGTGTGCTTGAATGAATCCTTACCACAAATGACAAATAAACATCATTATAGGCTTGAAACACCCTTTGTTTACACCCTCAATGCTTGTCTTATAACTTCTTTAAGTGATTCTTCTTTGTACCCCTATAAATAATTTTTCATTGATTGAACTATAAGAAGGTTACACTCAGTAAACTTTTTTTATTCTTAGATTTATAGACCATCTGACCTTGAATGATTGCAAATGGAAAAAATGAAAACAAAGAATCATATCATTATTTTTGTCCAATTGTTCATTACTAAAAACCAAAAATTTAGTTAAAAATATTCAATATCATGTTTATGTTTCACTTTGAAAGAAGTTTACATTGTAATAACAGACTAGATCACATAAATATTAGACAACAATGGAGGTGTCAACTTACAAGACCTACTAAAAGTGCTGAGATTGAAATTATTTATTTTATTTTTTTCCTTCACCTCCCATTAATTTTGAAAGAAAAATCTGTAAAAAAAACCTGATATTATAATCATTCTGGCTTTTGTAGTACAATATATAAAAATGTAGAATGAGTGCCACTGTACTGTTTGTTCCTATCGCTTATACCAAGAATCATTCATTTTTAGATATCAACCTCAAATGGGGGAGATTTGTAGGTTTCATGAGGGAGATATCACATGTATGGAGATTTAATGTTTTAGTAAGAAATGATAGGGAAAGCAAGAATTTTCATGGGGAGATGTCCCTTGAATGGCCAAAATTTTACATTAAAAATAGGAAGTGTCACTATTTATGGGGTAGACTTGGCAGCTGTGTAGCAAGCATGTTTTTTCTGAAGTCATTCCTTGAGACAAAGAAGTTACTTTTCTCATATTAAATATTCCAGATGTTATACAATGAATCGTAACAAGGAATAAAACACATCTATTAATACAAACAAATTCTTAAAATCAAGATATCAATATCTGTGTACAAAAATTACAATAAATAGACCACCAGTATCCTGTACAACCGTGCTAAATATGAACACTTTAAGTCATGTCAGACATATGCAGACGCCAGTATATGCAAACTTTGACAATTAAATATTCGATCTTGCTAAAATTTTGAACATGAGAAATTTTTCCTACAATGTAATTACAATATTAAACCTTGGTAATTATATACACATTGTCTGTTCTAATTTTGCCAATGTCAATCATGAATAAGGAGGCAACATATTTAAATACCACAGCAAATTTTCGTCATAACACAGATTTTTATTCTAAATTCTCTTTATTATTTAAAATGGATGTTCAATATGAAGAGGAAACTATTAACTATAATTGACTATCTATTGTTTTCACATTTTTATTACTTCTGCATATTCTTGAGAAGTTATGTTTATTTCTGCAAATATGAGTACTTGAATTAACTCTGGTGCCATAATTGCACTTTCATGGTTAAGGTCATAGTTTGTATACTGTTCTATTTAAGGATGTTAATCAATCAGCTATAATTATTGCTAAATCATTGTTGTAAACCAGTTTATTATTTTTGGTTATGAATATCCAATTCTGATTAAGGACTTTTGTTCTTTAGGTAAAATGAGCCATTTAAGAAATCAAAGGACTAAAAAGTCCTGATAAGCCAGGGTTTTTTATTCGACAATATTTTAATTGTGTGATATGTCACGATTCATTGTAATGAAAGAACAAATGACATTTTCGTGTAATGTTTGATTGGATAGAAGGATCTGATTTCAATGTTTATAAGTTCTACAATAGCCTTTGACCCAAAAATGTGTAACCTGATTTTGATCCAAGAGTGACACCTCAACAATCTTAGGTCTCCATGCCAAACGGTTACAAGATATCAAAACCTTATTAGCTCTACTTCTTCTTGTTTATTACAAGAGGATTTTTCAATTTTGTAACATTTCCCCAATTTTTGCCGCATAATGGAGCCTTGAAGACCGACACCTTTCATTAAATATGCTTCCTACAAAGTTTGTTTTTATATAAGGCCAAAAAAATGTTTTCTTTAGGCCTAAGTCGAAAATGAGAAGAGTTTATATTATGACGAATATTTTAATTTCAAATTTTTGTACTTTTATTTATTTCTTTGGGTTTAATGTCCCTTCAACTCGTGTTTCTAGGTTATATGTAGACAGTGTCTGCTTGTGACAGTGCAAACTGGTGTTCACTTTATTGTGCTGTCTCACCGAAATATAACGCCGCAGACACATTGATGATACTTTACTCGCTCACATTATCTTTACATGGAGCCAACCCGTCATCTTCTACCAAGAAATGCTGAGCGCTTATTGAGAGCGAGGAAAGGACCTAATTTTAACGTACTTTTACGTTTTAAATGTTAATGTGTACGATTACAAGCTTAAGAATGTCATCGATGTTGTTAAAAACCCTGATCAATAAATCGTAAGAAATCAAGAGTTTCATGACTAAAAAATGAACAAAAATAAATGAAACATGTTATTTAAAATATGTCAAAACACATATTTTACCAAAACGCTACCACCAGTATCGCTCAAAATAGAAAATTTTAGTCAATTTATTTATGGAAAATTGTACGGGCAAGTAATTCAGTCAACTGTTAAACTATTTCATGCGGCATGGCGAATATCAGCTGGTCCACGCTAGTCTAAAGATAATCCATGGTAGGTCCGAGGAAGGCATTGAATAATCTCGTGAAAAAGCTTTCACTCACTTATAAATCTGTTGATCTGAATCCAACAGTGAATAAAACTCGATCAGGTCGCTATGTGCATGTACGTAGTTCCGGTTTGTTTCAATTCGTTTCGGAGGCTGAATGGTAGACCCAGAAACCATGAATTTCACAATTTATGTTAAGGGCCTCTTGGACATTATGACCATATAAAGCATTTGTTTCCAGAAAGTCTCAGGGTAGAGAAGAAGATTTTTGAAAATGACATGTGTTTTCATGGCATTGGCCCTGCCCCTGAATTGGCCCACCCCTGGAGGCTAAACAGTAGACCCAGCGGCCATGAATTTCACATTTTGTGAAAAGGAACTCTTGAATATAATAACTGAGAACACATTTGTTTCCATAAGTTCTCCAAGTTGAGAAAAAGATTTTTAAAAATAACGCTTTTTAATGGTTTGAGACCTGCCCCTAAGGCCCCAGGAGGAGGGGACAATGAAAATTACAAGTTTGATTTTCCTTTGGGTACTAAAGCTGCATACCAAATTTCATTGCAATTGGGCTAAAGGTTTCTGCAAAGAAGTCTAAAATGTGAAAAGTTTATGGACAACAGACACAAGGCTATGGCAATAGGCCACCTTGAGACAAAGTCTCAGGTGACCTAAAAATGCTTATCGTAAAGTAGGATAAACATTATCTACATAACAATTCCCAATACGTTTTCATATAAAAACAAACAAGAGGCCCATTGGGCCTAAGTGTCAATCTGGTTGTAATAGCACTATAACTTCATTTGATATTTGAGTAGTTTATTAGTAGATTTTTGAAATCTTTTTGAATTCCTAAGGTCACCCTTGTGGTCTTACGTAGCTTCATTATTTGAACAAATAATGCCTCCTACCAAGTTTGGTTGAATTTTGTCCAATGGTTTAAGAATTCATAAATGTAAAAGACTAACATATTTACTATGTTGAACTATAACCCAAAAAAACACTAGGACAAGCTAGTTTTTCCATGCCTTCTGGTTTTTCAGATTTATAAAATGTTGTCAATTTTCATGAGTTTTCCCTCCAGTGGCGCCCCATTTAGGGCCGAACCCATTTATTTGAACATGTTAGAACCCCTTTCCCACTAGGTTGCTTCCTGCAAAGTTTCATTATAATTGGTCAAGTTGTTTTGGTTAAGTAACAAATTTGAAAAAGTTTACAACAGTCAATGTATACATAGTACATTTATTTGTATGGTAAAAGTCTAGCTTGGACCTTTGGTCCCGATGGACTAACAAACTTAACAACCATGTCCAGGGAAAGTTATATATGAAAGAAAATCTGTATAACTTTCAGATGTAAAGAAGATGTTTAAAAACCAAGTATTATGTTAACCTTTGACTCCTCAGTGTGGCCATTTTTATGGCCCCAAGGTCACAATTTGAACAAACATTAAATTCCATGTCCAAAAGATACATGTAAAATTTTATAAGCCCTGATCTTCATAGTTCACAAGAAAATGTTATAATATTGAAAAAAATGTCCTCTATTTTACCTCTAAATGGGGCCCCTTCTTGAATTTAACAAACCTGAACTATCATTATAAAGTAATGCTTCATGATTTTGTCAACAGTGGACCAAACTTTATTGAGAAAGAAGTCAAAATTTCAAAAAGGTTACATCAGTACAATGCACAGGATTTGTATTAGGAATATTCCATATTGAGCCATCAGTCCACATTAACTGAGTAAACGTATGTGGGTTAAACATCCCAACTTCATACAATTATTGAGAAAAAAATTCACACAAAAACAGATAAAATATAATTTTATGGATTTTGATAATCAAATCTCATGAATGATACTAAGGAACTGTTGATAACAAAATAGGTGCAAAGCAAAAGAAATGTAAAAATATGATAAATTGTAAACCAATGATTCAGAAAACAGGTGACTGCACTTACAATATTTGTTTAGGACCAGATACACCTATCAATCAACTATTTCATATAAAAAATATATAATGTTAAATGAATTAATGATTTCTTTACCAGGTGAGTGCACTGTAAGATCATTTAAGAGAGCACCTTTATACTCAAGTATTACATGATCCTCAATTAAACAAATCCTGAATACATTCACCAGATGCTGGTTCTAACTTTGTGAATCATACAGGTTACAAGAGTTTTACTGCATTGGAATGCCAGCGTACATCTGTATCATAATTACTTCTAAAGACAAAAATTGGCGCAGGCCACACCAGTAAAAGCTTTGACTTACGGCAACAGTTAAGACATGTTCCTGGTTCCCTTCAAACACTTGTAAACACTGACCAGACTGGATGTTCACCAATCTCAGGGTCCTGAAATAAACAAACTCAATACTATTATTCCAGACTTATTGCAAACATGTTTTTATCTTTGAAAAAACATCGACATATAAACATGGTACTGCACCCTTGTGCCAATTTTTGTTACTTTCCCTTTAGTATGGTTCTAACTGTTTCCAAACATCCCTAATCAATCCTGGCAGTTTCATCAGTGAACCAAAGATGCCCTGTAAAATGTTTACTAACAGCTAAATAGATTCATCAGCCCCACTAACAAGCTATTAGCAACCTGAGAGATTCTAAATGGTCTTGCACATTGTGGAAAGGTAATCATTTAGTTAATGACGAACCTAATGTGAACTCAAAAGTTTACCTTTCATCAACTTTAACAACCTACAGGAATGCTTGGACTTAGTGGAACTCTTCTGTGTGATGACAAAAAACTATGTGTCATCAATTATCGTGTAAAATACAGATGAAAAAATACTTGTAGGTGAATTATAGTTCATTATATTCACATACTTTGCAATTGGTTAAAAACTGACATCTCAATACTTCTCAATTTATGTGCATTGCTAACATACTTCTTCAATTAAAACAAATATCTTCATATGAAAAGTACACCTTTGAAAAATGTACCTAAACATTTGAAAAATGAACAAAAGCATGTTAGAAATAGATAAAATCAAAAATTTTATATGTACAAATTTTTATAAAAACAAGAGGCCCATTGGGCCTTTACATCCATCTGGTTGAAATCTGCAACTTAGTTTCAGAGAAGATGTCGTTTAAAGCCATACTGTAAAATTTACTCATTTTGACCCTGCTCACCTGTCCCCTAGGGGTCACAGACTTCATTTGTACAGTCTTGAATACCCTTCACCTAAGAATGCTTCAGGCTGAATTTGGTTGAAATCTGCCCAGAATTTTCAGAGGGGATGTTGTTTAAAGGCAAGTAAATTTACCCCTTTTGGCCCCGCCCAACTGTCCCCTGTGGGTTTAGGATCTTCATTTGTGCAATCTTGAATCCTCTTCCCCTAAGGATGCTTCTTGCCAAATTTGGTTGAAATCTACACAGTTTTTTCAGAGAAGATGTTGTTTAAAGGCATACAGTCAAATTTAAGTTGTTTGTTAAACAAGAGGCCCATGGGGCCTTAACTTCCATCTGGATTGGCATTTGTATATTTTTGATCCTAGGGTCACTCCTTGAACAAAGTTGGTTCTCCATGCCCTAAAGTTACTTCAAACCAAAGCATTATGCA